>BGPR01004787.1:0-24569 GCA_013235015.1 Araneus ventricosus
TACAGTAGTACAGAACCGAATATTTTGTAACAGTATAAATTTGTCGTGGAATATTTAACACACTGATGTCGGTATACTGTTGAAAGCACACGATCTTAATTTTCTCAATTTTTTTCCAAGTCGTATAATAATAATAATAATAATAAAAATAATAACAACAATAATAACAATAACAATAATAATACCAATATTAATAATAACAATAATAATAATAATAATAAAAGATTCAAAAGTACAATATTCTACAAAAAAAAGATAATCATATTTAACCCTGGAATGATAATGTTACTTCGCAGGATTCGCAGCTTGGATGGAAAAAGGAGTCAATTTTACTCAAAGTACCATTCCAGAGTTTATGACATTTTAGTAGCGTTTTTTTTAGTTTGGTATACTTAACAACTACAGTAAAACACCGTTTATATGTTTTTCAAGGGAGTGACGTAAAACGACGTATAAATGAAAAGATGTATAATCGAAATTTTACTGCACAACTTTGATTACTACAAATATAATGCTGTTATTGCAGATTCATTTGAAAGTATTAATTTTAAAGTTTTTTAAGATAGTGATGGTATAATACTACATAATGTAGAAATCGAAAATTAAATTTTAAAAGAAGTGTAGAATGTTAGAAGTGTAGGCATTCATACTGTACAGTGTAATTATTTTGTGCTTCCTGCAATCAGGTTGGACCTTATAAAATTTACCTTAAAATTTGTACGTTGTTTTTATTCTTGGACTTCCTTTTTCTGTCATAAATACAGAAACGCATCGTTTATAAGTCTCTCAAGGGACTGATGTTAAACCACGTATGAATGAAAAGACGTATAATCGAAATTTCAATAAACAACTTTGATTATTACAAATTTAATGATACTCATGCAAATTCATTTAAAAATATTAATTTTAAACTTTAAGATAGTACTAGTATAATACTGCATAGTATGAAAATCAATAATTTAATTTTAAAATTAAAATATTTATCATAAAATGGAGAAAAATCATATCTTTATTGCATATCTTACATACTAATTATACATATCTTATACGGTTTATGTGCATGCAGGTAGGCGTTTAATTAAGAAAATCTTTAACCGTCATCAGACGTGCTGATTGTCTGTGAGTATTAAGTACAGCATTATGAATCGAATTGAGTTCATTGAATGCTTTTTTACTGTTCTTTTGACAACAGAAATAAGTTCGAAGTTCTTCAATGGAGTCCATTCCCTCTTGAAGGAAGGTGCAATAACTTCATCATCGCTTAAATTAGCACTGGGCAATTTGTCTGCTGTGATCATCAATTCATCAATTGTGAATAATTTCGAAGTCATGGTATCAGTATTACTAATCACATACTAGAAAAGAGGAAATTTTCACATCTTAGAAAAAGGGGAAACGACGTATAACTGAAGCTTTGGGTCGAATAAACGAAGCAATTTATCATTACAATGAATACGATCGGGACTGTGGAGAAACGACGTATAAATGAGGAAAGTATAAACAGTGCTTTACAGCATTTTCCTTGGTGAAGAAACATAATGATAAGAGTAATAAACTACTAAATTCAGAAAGTTTCGGATCTTATTTTATTACGTAAGAATGAGTGCAAATAGAACCTGTTTAATTAATTCCTCCGAAGTAACTACCGTGTGCAACTATTCATTTTTGCCCTCGTTCGTACAAAAATGTAAATGCTGATTACAACCTCCTCCAGTACTTTAGTCACTGCACTTCTTTGGAAGTTGAGAATCGTTGCCTCTGAATCAAATTATTCATCCCAAGGAAAAGTGCCAAGTTACGAGATTAAACTGGTTGTGAAAATGTCTGAATGTGATTTTTCGAAAGGTGAACAACAGTAAGGATCTATGAACCTGCGTATTATCATAATGGAGCACCCACGGCTTGGCCTCCCCCGCCACAGGAAGTTCTGAATTCCCGTAATCAAGAGCTGTACAGATTGAATTGGATGATACCTGTTCTGAACTACCGGAAATGGCATAATTTATTTGCATTTGGAAAGCATTAAGAAAGTTACGGAACTTTTTGAACGTGGTTTATATAAACATTTATTTATTTATTTACTTACAACCCGCTCCGGCTCAGCCTACCCAGGAGAGTGTAAGGCTTTCCACATATAAACATTGTTATCGGCCTAATTACAGAACCCAAAACATTTTTGAACTTTTGTTCCTTTTTTTGCGAATTGATGCATGAATTGTCAACAGAAGCGAATTAGTATCTCTCCTCCCAGAAGTCTAATGTAAAAAAACGCGAAATCGTTTTTTCCGTTAACAATGTACAAGAAGGAAAACTATATCTTACGCTTTCTTATTTATCATATTTCAAAATACATTTAATTATTTTTCACAATACACATGCTTACATTAACAGTCATTTACATCGGCATAATTATGTAATATCAGCCGCCTTTGATGACCAGTTTGTTCCCCAATATTGTTGTATTTTCCTCATTTCACTTTCAAATTGGCACCCAGTTTGGAAGTTAAAAGCAATTAACAAAGTAATCGACCTCAAAGTAATTGTTCGTTATGTTTAGAGGTATTATCATGTTATTGGCCAGTATGCACAACAGAGCTTCCGTGGAAACCGGTCTTCAAAGGAAGCCCTCCGAACATGAAGCAGAGAAGAGTCCCAAGGACACCCCAGCCCTCTATGTGTATCGTGAAGTTAAAATGAAAGAAAAATTCAACATTGGAATTGAAATCTAAAAATAAGCAACTCTTTTGTCTGAGTTTTAAACACTACGTATTTGAAGCTGCATGCAAGTCATGTGACAAAAATGATAATAATTACCATCAAGAATTTCATCAGTTTACCCTAGGATAAAATAATTCCGATAATGCTGGACATACTAAAATTTCGTTTTCTCTAATGTTATGTGAATATATTGATTTCTCTGGACAATCACACAGCAGAAGATTTTTTAAAAGGTATAACTCTTTTTAAATATTCAGTCATGTCCCATAAAATATTAACCTGGCTTCATTTCATGCCTGAAAATATAATATTGTCTATTACAAAGTGAAATCATTAATAACGAAAAGAAGAATAATGTCTTTCTATCGAGCTGAATATTAGGCTTTATTTCATCGTTACCTCCATAATTAATATCGAACATAGTTCAAGATACGTCTTCTTTGACATGGCATCTATTAGTGGATGAGTAAAAGGATCAAATAAAAATAAAATAAAAAAAGAACTATCTCGTAAAACATCTGCTCCCTAGCAATGCCGATAGCTGACTTAATGCGATTTTTTATACTTATTAAGAGGACTCCACCCTCTCCATACCTGTTACATCCAACGTATGGAAGACATCACGCATGCGAAGTTCACACGTTAGAAGTTGCATGAAGAAGATATTGTACTGTATTGTAGGATGAATTATCAGACTTTTTATTTAAAAAAACCAACACATTTATTTAGCATATTTTTCACCAAAAAACATATCATTTGCTAGAACTATGTACAACATTCATTCGTTACATTTTCTTCTCTACATCCCATTCAATTTCTAAAAACTAACAACTTTTTACTGCGTTGCTAGAAAACGTTCCTTAAATACAGATATCGTGTTGCCACTATAATTTTAGGTAGATTCCTTATAGGAACTCTACCTATTGCAATGGTTCTAATGACACGACTTTCGGAAAATTTCTGCAGATCTTCACCGATCATGACCCCTAGAACCCAAAACCACCCTTCGTTAAAAAGTTTATATATATATATATATATATATATATATATGTATGTATAACGCTTTTTCCCATGTTATTTTCCATACTATATTGTGAGCACGATAACTGGAGAAATTTTGATGTAAATTTAACCAGCTTGGGGTTTTTTTGTAAAGATAGTGAAAATCTCGGTCGAGTTCGTAGATGGGCTATCCAGCTCAAAGGGGGTGGAAATAGTGGGGGTGGAAATTTTCATTTTGCCATAATTCCTTTACAATTGAAAATAGAAAGAAAATTTAAATGAGGCGAATTATTGCCTTATCAAAACGAACAATTTTTGCGTTTAAACTTTTTCGATAGCTACAATTGCTTAGAAGTTATGAGCTGAAAAGTGATTTTCCCACCCTTCCCCTTCTCTCCCCCTAACTTAAAATACGTTTTAACCTATGCATGTTACCCCTCGTTGGAAAGCTCTCGTCATTTGCAGTTTCTGCCACCCTCTTTCATTCTTGTAGCTCCAATACTTATGAGAATAGAGGCAAAATGTTCTTTTTTCCTATTATTAGTAGTAGAGAAGCATATGCATAACGCCTTGGCCCGTGTTATTTTGTAAACACGATAACTAAAATAATTCTTCTGATTTTAACTGGCACGGATATGTTGTAAGAGGGTGAAAATCTCGGGCCGAGTTCGCAGATGGGCTAACCAGTTCAAAGGGGGTGGAAATGGAGGGGGACTGAAAATTTCATATTCCCATAATTCCCTTATGATTCAAGATAGAAAGAAAATTCAAATTAGGCGAATTATTGCATTATCACAACAAACAACTTTTGTGTTGAAACTTTTTTTGATAGCCACAATTTCTTAGAAGTTATGAGCTAAAAAGCCATTTTCAATCCCCTCCCCAACTTATCATTTCCCCATAGCTCTGTTACGACTAAAGATAGAAAAAAAATTTTCAATTAGGCGAATTATCACCTTATGATAACGAACAACTTTTATACTAAGAGTTTTTTGTCTGCTAAAATTGCTTATAAGCTATGAGCTGAAAAGCGATATTCAATACCCACCCCCAATTTATCATTTCCCCATAGCTTCGTTAAGATTGAAGAGAGAAAGAAAATCTCAATTAGGGTAATTATCACCATATTATAACAAACTACTTTTATATTGAAAGTTTTTTGACAGCAAGAATTATTTAGAAGTTATGAGTTCCCATCAACCGCATTCACCTTCACTTTTTATGCGGTATAATATATAATTAATTTATGACTAATTAATTTATAGTTAATATCTTTGTTAAATTTTGTTAATTATAACTGTTAATTGATATACCTGGCTTTGCGCCGGATTAAAATGTTTATATGTTTAATATTTTCAATGTAAAAATTACTATTGTATAAGTATTATAATACACAAATTACTTTTCTGATCTAAAACGCTTTTAATTAAAATGAGAATATCAATTGAACCAGACAATTTTTAAAAACATCCGTTTTCTTCATACGTTATTATTTGTTATATAGGTACTTCAAATTTTGTTAACAATTACTAAAGTCAATGAAAGGTTTTAATGAATATTTTGAAACAATTAAATTAACTATTTAATTATTCATTAATTTAAAGCGTGAAAATAAATCAAATTGGTTGAACCTGATATAAATTGTTAAATCGTCTACTTTTAAAATTTTCACTCTAGCATCTTCCTTCTGGAAACAGTTCTTCGTATTATTTTTTTGATCAACAAGAATTGTTACGAATTCAGCTTAAAAAAAATTAATTTTGAAAAAAAATATTTAAATGAGAGAAACAAATTTATGGAAATGAACATTGCGGAAAAACGCCTTGCTTAATTTTTAATTAAGTGAAATTTTAAGCATCTTTTAGGCTTTGAAAAGTTGAAGGTGACCTTTCTCTTTTCTTAAATAAAGAGTTTGAAAAGTTTGATTGAGATCAGTCCAGTGGTTTAGAAGGAGATGTGGAACATACATACATAGCCACAGTGACTTTTATTTAAATTAATATAATTATTAGAAAATCATAAGATAACGATTGCTGGCATATAGTATAAGGCATAAAAAATATTTTAGTGGAGTTTTGTAACAATTAATTTTTTAACTTTAATTAAGTAGATAGTTAATTTTAATTAATCAAATAATTTTAATAGTTAATTTGATAATAGGTTTTTTTGACAGAATACTTTAATTTGTTATTTAACTAAACATGGCGGGACCATGATTTGTTTAATAAAATCAATATAAAGTAGCCAAAAATAAGAGTAATTAAATAAGAGTTCCCTTTATCATTTTTGCTATTGGAAAATATCTGCTTAACTTTAAAATTGTTTGGGATTTTCTGCCTGAGTATTTCGTTTTAACCGTCGATGGAGATTTAAATTTGCTGTTCAAATTGGCTGCATTCATATCCTATGCTTTAAAAATACGTATTCAATTTGCCACTCTCAATGTTTAATAATTTTTATTCTCTTATATGTTAAGAATTTAGTGACTATTATCTCTGTAACCAGGGAGTTCTCTAAATGAGCCCATTTTAGAAGTGTTTAAGTGTATCATGTCATGTGGTTTTACCATATGACAAAGTAATGTCCGCACAATTATATTGTAACCTAGATTAAATAAATTAATTTTTAAATCTAGAGTCCTTCTTCATTCGTGCCAAGAGTCAATTTCTTGCTACTGTTTCAGACAGGCTGGCTTAATGTTATCTAGGAGATATTTGCACTGCTGAGATGTTTATTTCTTTATGATTTCTACCTGTTGAATGGTTATGTGTTGAGATATAAAAAAATTGACAAAGTACTGACCGATAAATCTATCATAACTTTTTGGAATGAAAAATGAAATGATAAAACCTTGATATAGCAAAAAATCAAATGACATGAAAACTGAATGACAGCCTAAATACTGCAATGTGTAGAAACAATAAAGTCATTGGCTATGTCTGTATTGATCAATATGTAATATTTCATGACTTTTGTAACATTAACGTAAAGGAATCTACCTTTGCCTTCAAGCTTACCGAAAAGGGATTTTTTTTATTACTTTTAGAAATATATATTTTTTTGTTACAAATATCACAATATACGCCTACCAGTGACCTAGTGAGTTAAGGCATGACAAGACTGGGGAATATGAATCGGAGGACAAAGGTTATGAGTTCTGTCTTTTGGCTGAGCTCTCAATTGACATCTAATGTGAAAAAAAGCCTTCAAGACTTTTTTGCACCATTCTTTGACCCTTTAATAGATGATTTTGGTGTCGTTAGATTCGTTCGGCCGAGCAAAATTTTTATCGTTATGCCTAAGGACAGAAACTTCGTCTTCAACGACTAAAATGATTAAACGTTGCTAAGCTCGTCTATATCGATACAGCTGCGTATCTAAACATAAGCAAGTTTTGTTAATCGACTATGCCATGCAGTGGTCGTTAATGTAAGTTCAATAAAACGGAAAAATATTACACAACTTCAGTTCTACTAATATCACTTGGCGTACCAAAATTGCTTGCAAGTGATGAATTGTTGATGCTTTCTGAAAGGCTGAATAATATCTATTAAAATTTAAGTATTTCTAACCGCTTTTTCCAACATTTTATATTCGCATAGCGAACATCGGATTACATTAGTTATTAAAAAAACTATCAGACCGATGTGCGCTTTAGCAACAAATTGCTCGCTAGGTCGATTTGGCTGATGGAGGTTCGCTTCCGAACGAAACAAAAATGTGGAGCAATTTCTTCTGGAAATCCTCGAGGAAGGAAGGCAACTTACCCCAACATAATTGAGTTTAGTCCGACTTATCCCTCGGTATTACCTTGGTGCTTCAAAGCGGCTTTGACCGACAGAAGACGCCACATTACCCATATCATGAGATCTAACTTGCTATATATGAGAAACAAAGTGTGGTTAGAGCCACCACGTTCCAATTGCATAAGTAAGATGTAAAATAACTTTCTGTAAGGGGCGTAGAAAAACAATCTTGGCATGTGTCTATTACTCTTTATATACATACCCATGCCCCTCGATTTGTGTAGGGTCTCCGGAGACTAGTGGTAGAATCTCGGTTTCGAGTCCGGTTGGTGGAGTATTTCAGACATGATTCCACCAAGAATCTGTCATTTACATAGGCCTAGTGCACGTTAAATCCATGAGGATCGAGTGGTCTCTTACTGCTGTGGATGGACGACACCTGACGGAGAGAGAACTCATCAGGTGTCGTTCTTGTCATCTGACCACGGTTCAGAGTTACGAAGTCCATCCCAAAATAAGCCTAGTACAACTCCAAAAAAGAAACTTAATCTAACAAACTAGCCTTCGATTTACATAGCGTTCGAATTGTACGATATCAGTTTAGCATGCTTCAACAAATGCACAGTAACTCCTTTTTACACGGTGATTTAAATTTCTATTCCGCACGAATAGACAAAATTCTAGACATGAAAGTGAGAGAAAGAAAATTTTTTAGAGACGGACCTCATAATTTCGTACCGTGGTCAGGTGAAGAAGGCGTCACCTGAGTTGACACCCCTTCTTCAAACTTCCGCTCCATACCAGCGGGAGGACGTTTGATTCTCGACGGTAGCAGGCTCATATTAACGGCAGATCTTCCTTGCATTCGGGTATCGAACTTTCAGACCACGAAGCCACGTATAAAAAGAGAAAAACCTATGCTAAGCGCTAGTATACCTGAAATCTTTGAGGCCAGTGATTCATAAATTTCTAAATGGGAACAGATTTGACTGATGGGAAAAGAGCTCTGGTATGCATTATGTGTAAAAGTAATTTTTGAACAGAAATGATTTTAGATAAATGGTGCAGAAATAAAGGGTTGAATAATTCTGTTTACATTAGAAATAATTTTTTAAATGCATATGGTTTATGCGAATATAGATGGCGCAAAAATCGCTTTCCTCACATAATAGTTTTGGAAACATCAAAATTATTAAATCAACTATGCCAAAGCGTCGGTGGAAAAGATAATTTTTGATACTTTGAGAGTGCTAATGCCATTCTAGAACGTTTGGCTGCAAAAGACATAAGCACAAGCATTTTTGACAATGCGTTATAAATGACATTTTTGTGTGGAAGTATACGAGAAAATAGAAAGAAGCGCATTCCCAATTTTCTTTACCCAGTGCTTTAAGTACCAATATAAAAGAAACTCTTAGGGAAGAGAGCGTCTAGAATTTTTTAACTCTACCAAACCACTGGACTAATACAGGATCTTGGGTCTAGTTCCATACTATTCATCAAGGCGTAGTTCCACCGAGTTTTCCCGCGTCTTATTAATACGGGAACAATTGGATCCCGAGTGATTAAGGAACTGCAGTAAGATTGTTTGAAGGACATAAATGTCTTCATAAAGAGGAAGCGACACGTTCACTAATTTGTCATTACAGCGAATCCAATTCCAACGGCACGGCTGACATTCGCTGGCGGAGAAAAACAATGGAAGACGTCGTCCTTGGAAGGGGGATTAGTTTCGACTCTCTTGTTTTTTTGTTGCCAATCTGAAAAACAAATAGTTTAGAGGCGTTCCATTGATAGGGCTGAAAAAGGAACAAGTCGTGCTGATAATGTCGTTAGTTTTGTTTTTTAGTGAAAGGGATTTTAAATGACGATATAGAACTTTTAGAAAAGGATATTGTTGGAAATGGATGAATGAAAAACTGTTTTGAAATGATTAAATATGTAAATGTAAATTGATCCTGTGCGTAAAGTCTAAAGATATTTTAATATGACCATTCATACAGCCAGCTTCAATGTGCTCCCTTTGAATTTCTCTTACACGTACACAATACGGTATGTTTTGCGTTTAGCTTCGCAGAATAGTGAAGAGATATGCGTGTACATTTTGGAAATCTTTCTTTATCTACTGGGTCCAAATTTGATATAGAACTACCATTTTGATGGAAAGAACACATACCAAATTTTATCTATCCAGCTTACCGTGTTTTTGAGTTATCTAATTATAGAACTACCTTTTCGATGTGTAAGCATATTTAATACTTATGCCTGACAAAAGCATGACTTCAACTTAATTGTTGTTATAACAGTGCATGATATCAGATAAGTAGCAACAGTAAGAGGTTAACCTACTTTGAATTTGATTTTAAAAAATTAAGAGACGAGTACGAGTACGGTTGAACGAAATTACGATGTACGCACAAACAAAATGTAATAGTTGTGTTTTAATGTTCTAATAAATGTTTGTTTAGTCTTAGAAGAAGTATTATGATTGTCAATCGAGAAGGCAATAGATGGAAAGATCACATACCAAATTTCATCTATCCAGCTTACCATGTTTTTGAGTTATCTAATTCACATACATACGGACAAATAAACAAGCAGAAAGTCTATCCGTTGATGGTTTTTGTCGAAAATTCGACACTCATATACAGTTTTGGTTTAAAGATAATACACTGAAACTCGCCATTTATTACACAGATACTCATACATTGATACAGATCTGCAATTCTAGTAATAAAATCGTAGGCCAAATTTTACCTGTCTGACTCTTTGTGCTGTTGAGCTATTGTGCTCACATATACATATACGGATGGACAGAATTCTCTTTAACGGAATTTTTCTAAAATTTGATTGGAAGTAGATCTACAATTTAGTGTCAGAATCGCACACCAAATTCCTAGTTGTTCCTGTCTAGCTTGTCCGCTGATAGAAAACAAGCCAGGCAGATGATAAGTCCGTTTTAAGAGTCATCGTGTTCACAAACCTATAGAAAACATGAGTAGAAAATGGTGTTTTTCTGTCCCAGGGAGATCTAAAACGTGGATATTCATCAAAATCTCGAAGTCAAATCTTTTCGACGATTGCAATGCTTTCTTTTCGTATATGTTGCATTCGAGAAAGTGAAGGAAAAGAAATTGATAATGCAGACTGGCTGATAGATAATGTAGACTGGCTTGGAAGAAGTGTGCTTCCAATACATACTAAGTAAACCAGCGGGAGTGGTCTCCCCAAGACTTTCTCGTATATTCTCTAACAAGGATGTCCTTTCCCCCCTCCTCCCTCGAGCGGATAAAAATTGCAAACCTTCTGTAACGCTACGAGTACCCAGACCCACGAGTTTCCCTCGCTCACAAAGGTGAAAGGCGGAAGCAAAATGAAGAAGCCGGCTCGATTACACAATATGGTCTTTCGTTATGGTAAAATGAAAAAACGCAATATGCAATTTGAAAGCCTTTTTTAAACCTATTGAAACTAAAATTGGGCACATATCTACAATCAAGGTTAAAAGACCACATATCAATTTGTATTTATCTATGTCATTGCGTTTAGGAGTTATCGTGTTCGCATTCATACGAATATTCAGACCGACAGACAGTCAACCCTTTGACGGATTTGGCCCAAAATTTGATACGGACTTACATTCCTGATAATAAAACTGTGTACCAAATTTTATCCATCTAGTTATGTAAGTTTTTGAGTTATCGTGTTCACATGAACACGGACACAGAGACTTCCTGTGGATGGAGTTTGTCCAAAATTTGAAAGAAACCTTCAAATTATGTGTAAAGATCACATACCAAATTTCGTCCCTCTAGCTTTTTCGTCATACCATGCCGCAAGGTCATATTGTGCATTTCCCTCTTGGCGCGTTTCACTCATGGTTGGCGCATTTTATTTCCGCTTGTTTTGTTGTCTTTACTTGTTACCGCTGTCTATGTGGGTAATATAAATATTCCGATTTCTCGTGGCGTTCCGGACCTTCCCGTAGGTCCTCAATTTTTATGCGGGGGGCGGGGTTGACACCTTAGTTAGGAGGTATACGAGAAAGTCTAGGGAAGACCAGTCCCGCTGTTTGTATTTACGTTCGTCGTATAATAAAATAAATTGAATATGCATTTCGGATCTCTTCCCTCTTACCAATTGGTTTCAAAATTTGACATATATCTGCAATATTGGTGACAAAACGACGTACAGCAGTTCATTTTCATAGCTTGGGATTGGTCTAAAATTTAACATATAATTACAACTCCAGTAGTAAAACCTCAGTGGATGGCAAAACTAAGCCCACATAATACCGTTTTTCAAGCTGAGACCTTAGAAATAAAAGAGGCTATAAGTCGGGCTAATTCTAAGGGAATATCAACATCAATTTGGAGTGACAGCGAGTCGGCACTTAGAGCAATTTCTTCTTTCAAAAGTTATAATCCACTAGTCCCAGAAGCACAACAAGCCCGCTTTCAGAACCCATCAATGCAACTTAACTGAATTAAGGCGCATGCTGGTTTCCTCGGTAACGAGGCAGCTGACAACTTTTCCAAACAAGCTACTAAAGAAGGGACTCACCTCCATCTTCAGGCCCCGAAATGTCATCAGAAAAAGTGCTTAGGAACCTCTCTCTCAATAAATGGCAACAAGACTGGGATTCAGGCAACACTGGGAGAGCTATTTTTAATATATTCCCTAAAGTCTCTCTAACCCAAGCCTCATTGTCAAGAGAATCCATCCTTTACGCTACGGGTCATGGTCTTTTTCCCAGCTATCTCTACAGATTCCGGCTTCATCATTCAAATATCTGCGCATGCGGGGAAAAGGGAGACCGTCTCCACTACGCAACTTCTTGTCATCTGACGTCATCTTTTCATTTTACCAAACCAAGTTCAGAAAATACTCTACTTTGATGGAAAAACTGACTTTTAAATAAACAATCAAGAATAAAAATAGCTAAACTGATATCTTTCCTCACTGATAATGAGGACCTCATAAAACAGCAACCGGAAGCAACCAGTTCATTCGATTCCGACCCAGATTTTTCTCCTTTACCAACACCTCAGACTGATGAACCCCGACCCTCTAGAGGTTTAATACCAAAGATCTTAATTAGTCCACCAACAAGTTTTTAAAAACAGTGAACTTTAGGGGCCAGTCTCTCTGCTGTTTCTACTTCAAGAGTTTTTTTTTCACCTGTAAATAGCTCATTTTTCATTGCTTTTTGTATTTCGTCCATGTTTAAACACTCTCTCTTTTTTTGTTCAATAAAGTTTCTACGCACACCCATCCAAACAGAAAACCGGAGATTTTTATCTCTAGAGTCAGGGGTGTGTTCGTGGTGTAAAGTAAAGTAGTAAAAACGTATGTCAAATTTAATCTATCTAATGTGTTGGGTGTTAGAGTTATCGTGTTCACGTGAACACGGACGAACAGACAGTCTTCCCTTTGGCGGATTTCGTTAGAAATTTTATAGAAACCTACCTTTGGGTGTAAAGGCCATATACCAAATTTCATTGTTTGAGATTGTTCCACTTTATGTTCAGAGACTGACAGAAAGAGTTTCAAAACTGCATGTTTTCCGAGATTCGGGAAAATCTAAAACATGAAGAGTCATCAAAATCCCGAGATCGTATTTTTTATCATTATGCATAATGCGTAAAGGCATGTATAATGTATGTGTAAAGGCCATATACCAATTTCATTCTTCGAGATTATTCCACTTTTATGTTCACAGACAGACAGAAAAATAAGCGGACAGATAGACAGACATATAGACAGAGAGACAGAAAAATAAGCGGACAGATAGACAAACATATAGACAGGCAGACAGAGATTCAAAGCAGCATTTCTCCGAGATTCGGGAAAATCTAAAACATGCAGATTTATCAAAATCAGAGATCGTATTTTTGGAGATTACGTTAATTTCTCTGCGTATACAAGAAAGAAGAAATTCAGATGAAGAATTATCTTTGTCCTGAAAAATAAAAATATTTTTAAAATACTGGGCATGATTTTATTGTTAAAATTTTAATATCTCCCACTTATTTTTATAAATCAAAATTTTAGTAAGCATTCTGTGTTTTATTAACTATTAGTGCATACATCAGAATCATTCCGTTTACAGAGAAATATAAATTTCCAGGAAATGTTCAAATCTCAGTTCTATTCAATATTTACTATTTATTTACTTTGTCTAATGTTGACTATAGCTATTCAATTTGTTGTCGCTTTCACGAAAATTCTAAAGAATAACTTTCATTTTTACGTCAAAAAATTATTATAAACAAGCTTTAGAATAATTTGTTTTAAAAATCATTGCAAACAAGATTTGAATTTTCGTACGGATATTGAATGAGAAGGCTTCAATTTTTACTTTTGCAAACAGTGCAGCAAATCTAGTTAAATATTTACATTTAAGATATAACAGATCATCGCTATCTTATCTTTATTTTTTCTTCAACACACAGTTAAGACAAACTAGGAAAAATAATCTCGATAGCAATATTTACGTAAATAAAATATAGCATTATGATGCTATTCTTTATCATAACACAATGGGTAAAGTAACAAATACTGCCATGTAATTGGTTTAAATATGATTATTTTTTTAATTAACCTTTTATGTAACGTTTCATTTACCATTGAATATTCTTAAATATTGTCTAAAATAACATTGACGGTTTTCTTTAACTGCTTTTCAACGGAAAAAAGTATATTGTCTATGTACATAATAGATAAATAGACACATTCCCGACTATCAATGTAAGAACTGTAAACATAGTAGAGTTTGGTAATCACGTCTAATATTGGATTACCAAACTCTAGCCTATTCATAATAGACGCTTCAACACACATCGGTTATGAATAAATTAAATTTAAAAATCACAAATAGAGAGAGAAATTTTCACTAGTTAGATGGATCGATTGTCAGGCGAATGTTTGTTTCGCTATTTATTAGATTAAGTATGATTATTTCTTTGATTAATATTTTTGCTTGTAAGTTTAATTTTCCACTGAATATTCTTGAATAATACTACCAGTCAATGACAGTCTGTCAGTGAAAATGATAATTTTGAATGATTTTACAATATTTATTTGTCTACATATCAATTAGACAATATTAAGACTTTTGATCCCAGGTTGTAAGCGACATCTTTATGATGAGGAAAGACAATACTCCGATTTTTTGTCAAATATTGTACTTATTATATTCCAAAATGCTTCTGTGTAACATTAAGATGTTATTAAATGATCTTGAAAATTATGATGGATTCCATTGTATACTTTTCACAATAAAATCTAATTGGTGAGTTGATAATATTTTAATGCGTCTACATTAGTTTAGTTATATTAACGTCCTTTTTTGAAGTAACACGTGGGTTACTTTGGATGGATCTTAAGTGAAATGAAGTTGAGAATACTTTTCATAGGGTTATTGGATTTCATAATGTGAGAAGATCTTTCATAGTATTTGTGTCCCAGCTATTAATTTTTATTCATTTATGTACATGAATGCAACAACTGATTTAAACCTAAATAATTGTTTTCAAATATAATTTTATTTTTAAGTTCACATTGTAATAGCAGTGATAAAGTATATCAGTTTAGTTTAGTTATATTAACGTCCGTTTTGAAGTAACATGAGGGCTGTTTTGGGACGGATGTCGTAATCTTGAACCACGGTCAGATGACGAAGACGTCAACTGAGCTGGCATCCCCTCTCCTAGCTTCCATGCCACACCAACGGGAGGACGTTTGGCCACTACGTATGATTTAGCGTGCAACAGGCCCCATATAAAGCGGATCTTCAAAGGAATCGGGTTTCGAACCTGGAACCCTCCGGTTCCAAAGCCTATTCCTTACCACTAGGCCACCGTGGCCCTATGCCTACACGAGATGTTCAATGAACTCAATCACTTTTGAGAACTAGAAGACAAATAAGCAAAAGAAATCAATAAAAACGTTCACATTCGACTCCAGCGAACAAACGTCGTGCATGTGAGTTTGGTGCACGTAAAATTTAATATTAAATTCCAAAAATCTAATATCCGGTTTCTGTCATCCTCAGATTGGTATGGCGTGGAAGTTTGAAAGGCCGGGTGCCGGCTCGGATATCGTCGGTATCATTCGAACACGGTTGGAAGCTACTAGGTTTCTTTAGAAATAACTCTCATGGATCTTCAGTAACATCATGGGCGTTAATCTAACAAATGAAACTGAAATTAGTAGCTAATTTAAATGTAGCACATTTAAAGTGGAAAAAATTAAAGACTTTTTGTGTATTTATTATATGGAGAGTTTTGAAATTCTAGAATTTTTAGTAATTATTATCATGACCTGCAATCTTTTTGAGGAGTTATAAAATATCCAAAGCAAAAGATCGCAAATCTTTTCAAAAAATTTCGACTTGAATAACTAATAACAAATTTAATTAATTTTTATTATTAGAGCAGTGGTTATAGTTAAAATGTTCAGACATCAAAGAAGAATTGTAATTCTCTCAAAATTTAAAGCCGTTAAAAGTTCCTTTTACCTTTCTTAAGAAGAGAGTAATTATCGGTTTCTTTGTAATTATTGTTTTAAAATTCAAAAAGGAAACGAAATACAAGAATATAAAGAAACGGAAAATGGCGTTTTTAAATAAATAAAAAAAGCAGCAATTTTAAATTCTTTTTCTGGTATATATTTCTTGATTTCAAGTAAAAAAGTAAAATATTTTTGCTCCATTTTCATCCTGACTAGTCATTTCTTTTCTTTTAATAATTTTATTTAGCCCTCAATCAGTTTTTTTTATTTCCTTCGTTTTTATTCTTTTATATGCTTCGTTTTTATCAAAGGTATATATTTAATGTATTTCTATTTTACTCTTCCTGAATTATCGTGTGGTTTGGAAGAATTCTTCTATTTCAAACAACTTTACCCAGAGGTCACGGTGGAGTGGTAGCAGAGTTTCGGCTTCGGGATTAGAACGTCACGGATTCTTTTGGTCACGATCCGTGACCAAAAGAATGGCGGGTCATGTGTGGATCTGGTGCACCTCAGTCACAATATATACGTCCGATTTGTGTCGGACAAGTTATTATAAATAAGATGTCAGAAAGCGGTTAGTAGCGTGAAGTACATTGATAACATATTGTTATGAACCTGTGAGGTAGCTTTTCCGTAATGTTAGTCTTATGGTTGGAAAGAGGCATTTACAGAGGTTCTTACTTACTGTCGGGGGTAGGTCAACCAATGACCCGCGACTTTGGCGACAAAATGCCGGATCCCGAAAGCGCTTGAATTTTCTTCCTATATCTATTAGGAACGAAGATATACAGATTGTTCTAGATGATTCTATGTGACGCCACGGCCTGACGGGAAGGCTATAAATACTGGCGTGCTCGAATGAGGGAATTATAACCTCTTTGCAGTGCAAACGTCTTTGGAATCTCTCTTCGGAGTTTTGTCAGCAGTGTGAGCTAGTAAGCTGTTAGAAGCCGAGAGGTAATGAAAGTGCTGTTACTGTAAATATAGCGGTTTGCTGTCTGTTTGTTTTGATAATTTGAGCAAGTGCTATTTTCCTTGTTTCCTGTGCTTCGTGGTTTCCGGAATACTCGTGAATAAAGCGTCGTTCTACATTATCCTGCTTGTTGGACTGTTTACACCTTACAAATACCGGACGAATTTTCGTAACAATATGGACAATGCACACATACCTCTTGCAAAGCTGCGATGTCAGATTAGTAATAAGCGGCACTTTTTCTATGTATTTCCATCCAGATGTCGGAGGGTAATTGGAACAGAACTAGCAGTTGAATACTGCACACATGTGCAGTATTCAGCTGCTATCAATGTACTTTAGATCGTGTGGACAAATCCAATTTTGTGTAGTTTAGGTCCTATGCACACATCCGATCGCTTATTCAAAAAATGTCAGATAAGCGATTAGCAGAACGTCGGAAAAGAGATTAGTGGCGTGAAGTGCATAGATAGCAGTTGGGTAGTGCATATATTACCTCCGTCCTCTGTGGAAATATTGAACAAAAGTGTCGTTTTTCTAGCATTTTCTGCGTCTCCGGAGCTATGTTTGCAGTACGCAGTTGCTATCTATATACTTTACGCCACAAATCCCATTTCCGGCATTTTGTAGCAAATTACTTCCCCAGTCTGACACAAATTGAACATGTACACCAGGGCTCAAGCCGCTAATAGTGTTTTCGACATTTTGCATTGCTAGTGAATTGTCCAACACAAATCCCTTGTGTACCGGGCCTTAAATCGGTCGCTTGGGATCAGCTAGGATGTTTGGAGATTTTTTGTTTTGTTGATGTTTGCGAAGCTTTTCAGGTATCTCACTCGTCATGTGACTACGGTTCAAGATTATGAGGTCCATTTTCGAACAGTTCTCGAGTAGCTTCGAAAAATGGAACATGAATAGAGATAATCAAACCATTTCCTTCTGCAAGTGAAATCGATCAGTTAACACATACCCAATTGCGATCAAAGTTCTTTATTTCTCATCTCTTTACTGCATTCAAGTTGTATCTGTAAATTGCTCGCTAGTTTTTATAAGAATTTATTTAATCTGACTTATTTCAAGATTGTTTCTATTTGTAACCAATTTTACACTCACTTCCTGATAAGCTAGAATTTTGACATTTCTTAAGCTTGTATATTCTCGGTAAAAAACACTATTTTAATATTTTGAGAACTTAATTATCAAATAATCAATAAATTTAATGAAATTTTAATTCCATAGAGGTTGCGCCATCTATTAGAGAATTTGAGAAAAAATACACAATATTTATAATAATGAATTAATAAAAGGAAAAAGTAGGCTTAGTTATTTATATTAACGTCCCGTTTTGAAGCAACACGAAGGCTATTTTAGGACGGACCTCGTAATTTTAAACCGCGGTCAGATGACGAGGTCGACATCTGATCTGGCACCCTCCTCTCCAAACTTCCGCATTTAACGTGCAATAGGCCCACATACATGGCGGATCTTCAAGGGAAGTCAGGAAAAAAAAATAAAGGAAAAAGTAGAAAATAATCAAAATAAAAAAATTCTACTTTTTAGTACACTGAAAAAATGTGTTTTTAAAAACTGTTTTTATTAAATTTGTAACTTAATAGAATCATTTGACAGATCTTTGAAAAGTGATGCTGCAATTATAATATTTGCCCTATTTTAAACGATAAAGATGCCAAGAAAATTTTCTTTATAATTTCAGAAATTCTGTAAGATAGTAGGGGAAGATTGTTGAATTTGGACCACCTTTGATATTTTTTAGTGTATAATGATAGAAAAGTAATTTTAATAAAAACAAGTAGAATAATGTTTTGTAGTTTATTTATCTTCAGACGATGTGTTTAATTTTTATGAAATATACTTTAAAGTAGAAAAAATAGCCTAAAAATTTGTATCATCGGTCCAATTAAGGGAACTGGTTTTCCAGATTGGGCTACCAATTTTTTTACGCAGAATTAAATCAAAAATACTTTTGGATTTTCAGATTCACGCCAGCACACAATGCATGAATCCAAGTATGACATTTTATGCACTGTATTACTTCCCCTTCTCCCTTTGTTTCCTCACAAATGATAAAAAACAAAAGCAACCTTAGTTTTTGTGCTTTTTGAAGCAACATTGATGACTTTAGTTTTCTTTTATAGTTTTTTCTTCTTTGACTTGTTCCACTTCCAATTTATGAGGATTAGTGGTGATAACTGCTTTCTAAATTATTCCTGTAGATATTAAGATAACAATCCCACTGGCTTAAACAGTCAAATGTATGTGGTTCAACCTAGGCCTTGGACTTTTGGACAAAAAAATACTCTATACTTATTTTAAAACTATTTTAATGAATTTATTATTTAAAATGTAACCAAACAAATTTCCTAGCTGAGAATATAACAACATATTTTCCTACTTACTTTAAAACAGCGTAAGGGCTTCTTGTCTTTTGTTAAGATAGTTGATTAATTATACCTAAATCCAAACACTTTTTCTCAATCTGTAACCATATAACACTTTCTCTTAGAAATGATTTCATACATTACACTCACATCGTTAGAACATAATTTACCTATTTTACGACACAAATATTTCATAAAATAGAAGTTATGAGACTGGTATTATTAGTATAAGAACTAGATTACGTCATTAAAATACCGAAAGCAAAAATTTATTAAAATTATTAAATTATTTTAAATATAAAAAATTTATTTAATTAATTTTAAAATTATTAAAAAATTATTTTCAAACAGCAAATGAAATATTCTTAACGTTACAAGCAGCGAACGCAAGATCCGCAATGGATTCGAAATTTAAAAGTGGCGAGATACACTTTACTTATATAACTTAAGTCAGAATTGACCCCTTGACGACGCATATAGAGGGTTTATAGAGGAATAAATACCCGAGTCCTTTAAAATTCCACCACAAAACTAGTATCTTGCCGGTAGGCAATGAATGCTCTATTGAATGTCGAAATTCGATATCAATGACAGAGATACACTAACATATTGATGAATGAGCTATGGTAAAGCAGAATAAAACTTTAAGAAATAAAGTGTAATCGAGCAATAATTTAGTAAACATCCATTTAGAGTGTTAAAGGGTCTTGTTCAGAATTGGTTTGGCAAAGAATGGAAGAACTAAAATAACACTGGACATAAGCCAAATGGTAATAAACGATTAAATAAATCGAAACACAACTACACAATTTTTTTCCGTCGAAACGCATTCACGCAATCATCAAAAAGAGGACAACCACAGAGGTGCTTGCAAAAACGAGAATGTAGTTCTTTGAAAATACGCACCTTTGTGGTTATTCCTCTTCTAAATTAATCACAAAATAAATAATATAAAGTCAAAATGGAGGCTGCATTCTATGTTCTTTTCCTAAAAAGTTCAAAAGAGTATTATTCAGTGGTTGTTAACATTTAAATCTTTAGGAACGATACCATGACTTATTGAAAGTGGGAGAAAAATTGCCGAATATGGACCACCTGGACATTTTTTAATGTACAGAGAATTAATATATATAAAGAACGAGTAGTAGAATTTTTATAATAATTTATTTTTCTTCAGAACAGTGTCATTAACTTTTTATGAAATATGCTTTAAAGAAGGAAAAAATTAGATTAAAAAATTGTGTCGTCGGCCTAATGAAAGAAACTGGTTTCCTAGGTTGAACCACTGGTTTTTCAAATTAAACCAACTTTTTTTAAGCACAATCAAAGCATTTTTTTTTAATTCTCAAATTCACATCAGCACTCTGTGCATGAACCCAAGTATGACATTTCACCACCGTATCTTTTCTTCTGTTTCTCTTGTTTCCTCACAAATGATACGTATCCTTTGTTATCCAACATCTGTGGGCTTTAGTGTCTTTTTATTTCTTTTTTTTTTTGCTAGGCTTGTTTCATATCCAGTTTATGAGGACTGCTGGTGGTAATACCTGCTTTCCGAGCTACTCCTGTAGTTAAAGATAATAATCCCATTCATTTAAACAGCTCAATTTTGGCAATTGTTTGTGATTTTTAATGCATTCCATGTTTTAGACCTCCCAGAATCCGAAAAAATCCATTTTTGCAATCACGTCCCTCTGTGAACACGACAAATAAAAAAAAAACCTAGAAGGGTGAAATTTGCTATGTGGTTTTTACACCAAGATTCGAGATTCTTTTATCAAATTGTAGACGAAATCCCTCTACATGTAGTCTATCTGTTCTTTCTCATGAGAACGTGATAACTGAAATACACAACATACTATATGAATGCAATTTTACATACGGTTTTATAACTAAAATGGCCGATGTGTATTAAATTTTGGACCAAATCCCACAAAAAGTTAACGTCTGTCGTTTAATCTATTTGTGTGCATGTGAATGCGATGACTCAAAAACGAAAAACAAGAAAGACAGGTGAATTTTAGTGTATGATTTTTACTATAAATTGCAGATGTATATCTAATTTTGGGCTAAATCCGTGAAAGATCAGACTGCACCCAAATGCACTGCAAGCAAGATAAATTACGTTTGTAAGTATGTACGAAAACTTTTAAGTACGTATGAAATGTGGGCCAAGCAAGTCAAATGAAAGAGATCCAAAATGCATACTCGACTGTCTTCCTCTTCCTACGAAGCTGAACATAAAACACATCGCTTGATGTAAGTATACAAGAATGTCAAGAGGTGAACTCAGGTTAATCTTACTTTACTAGACTGAGAAATTCTCTTCACCAGTTTATTGGTTGAGCAAATTAGATGAAACAATGCATTCTATCGAAGTTTTTTCTCTAAACTGCAGGCTTCGTTTGTGCACTTTTTAATACTTAATAAGACCAAGACATGGATTTTTGCTGTCCACCTAAAATGCCCATTGTGTGAACTTAACTTCTTTTCTATTTGATATAATGATGAAATGAATCATGTGACTTCACAATTAAATGATAAATGCAACTGCGCATGATATCTAACAAAGTGGAGGCGAGTACCGGGGGTGGGAGGCCGCCTCCCTATTTTTTTAGGGAAATATTAAATTTTTATTTTACTTTAGCTGCCAGAAACAAGGAATTACAAAAAAGCAATAGCATTCGGAAAACTAACTAATTTTTTTAACAACATTTTCAAATTTTGTTGTCTACCCCCTACACTCCCGGGTTTATAAATCTGTCTAATAAATTTTTTGCTCCTCGCTTTTCCCACCCAATCTCCGCCACTGATCTAACATTTAAATTCAGTCTGCCTGACGCTATGTGGCGTCATTTTAAAATCAAATTAATGCGGCACATTTAACCTGTATTTCGTGAGCACGAATTGACTCCCTTGAAATACAGTAAAGTACCCTTTATTGTGGGGAAGTTTGTATTCGCTGTATTAAAACGGTTTTGCAGTGAAATTTCTTCTGTGTTATTCATTTGTCTAATTCTCGGTTGTGTAGACTATAACAGCGCCACATTTCTCTCTATCGGCGACTTTCGGAACTAATTTTCTTTCACAGTATCTTTTTCCCCATGTCATCCTTAGTCCCCCTATCGAATTTGGTGGCATTTCAGTTGATAGATCGAGCTACGGATGGCTCTGAGTAGTGTCAATTTAAAAAACAACATCCTGTACTTGATCATTACAATAGTTATGAATGAATGAAAACTGTGATGAAACGACGTAGAAATGAGAAGCGTTTAATGTTAACTTCCCGATTGAAGAGACTAAAAATTGTAAATAAAATATGACTTAGAATTCTAGTTTTTCCTCGTCTAAAATTAAAATAAGATTAAATGTCAACTTCATCATTTTTATGTGGCAGGTGGACAATTCAGTATACTATAAGTAAAATTGATCAGTCGCAAGAATGATTTAATAATACATACTCCATTTCTTATGATTAAGAAAATGGCTTTTAATCGGTAATTTATTGGAAATTCACCTAATTACCTTTAGTTCTTTGTCTCTGGAAGGTTCTTATATCTTGGAAGTGTACTAGAAGATATGTGGGTCTTCAAGAGAATTGATATTCAAAAAATTATGAGCCTTCATGTGGTGTACCGGAAGTAAATGGCACCTAGGGCATAGCGTTCATTTTCGTCTTCTAGTCTTCTTCGCCAACTTCTGCCTTTAGGAATTTAAAATATACGCAAAAAATATTAAATTCGTCGCGCTTCCTTACTGTGATGTCAGTTGCTCATCCCTCGCTACACCACCGGAGCCGTTAGTTCCTTAGCCAAAATTCTGCCATTATACCACTGCGGTCTACAATGATGGAAAGAAACGCAGTATGCGTGGAATAAGAATTTCATTAAAATTGTCCAAGAAAGTTTCCACAGCGGGTACGCTGGTTTTTTTTGGCGGTTACTAATTCATAATTTTGAGAATTGTTGATGGGTTTAATAGAAGTATACACAACAATTTTTTTCTCATTAAAACAATCATTCTAACATCTATTTATTTATTTATAAACCACGCTGATCCTGACGATCTAAAGGGTGTAAGACTATATATATATATATATAAGGCAATGTTCGTATGTGTGTCCGTTATAGACTAAAAAACTACGTGACAGATTTACGCGCGTGTTTTTGCAAAATGATCTGCGTTGTCCGGAGAAGGTTTAAAGCTATTGAAATCCTCGATCTTATCAGTAAAAATAAAATAAGGGGCCTAATTATATAATATCAATAGTAGCAGTACTATTATTTAAATGTAGATGGTGCCACGAGACAGTACTTCTCACATTGAGGTTCACGAGTTAAAAATGCTGTCGGGCATGTGTAGAAGTAAGCTAGAGTGCTCTTGTTTTGATAATTGTATTTATTTACAGAGGTGCACAAAATAATATCGCTTTCGCAATCGCATCATCTGGAATTGCGGCGACTCTTTTGGACGATTGTCGAACAACACATTCAACACTTAAAATTCCATTGAATATACTAAACAGTGAAACACCAACTTGCAATATTTCAAAAACATCAGGAATGAGTAAAGTACTGCAGCAATGCAAAATAATTATATGCAATGAATGCACAATGGCGCATAAAAAATGTTAAAATATGTTACCAGGAAGAACAGCTATGGACATTGGCAGTCAAAAGATTATTAAACAATGTCATTGAGGTCAACAATTTTAATTGGCAAATTCAAAGGAGATGATGTGCTAATATCACGTATACCAATGATACCAACAGATGTGCCATTCCAATTCAAACGATTACAATTTCCAGTTAAACTGTCTTTTTGGAATAACGATAAACAAATCACAAGGTCAATCATTGCAAGTTTGTGGATTGAATTTGGAGAATCCATGTTTTTCTCATGGACAATTATGCGTTGCACGCTCCCGTGTAGGAAACCAAAGGGATTTGTTTGCATAAATGCCAAATGGAATCACCAAAAACATTGTATTTCCAAGAGCATTGCAATGAACTTAAATTTCAATGCTATAGTAATTACAATTGAAACACAAAAATAATAATGTATATGTAAATATCTAATTTTAACTAAATACAATCAAACTTTCAATTGTATTAATTTATATATATATATATCTTTTCTGCCTCTGTTTGACAATAGCAATAACTGTTTTGGCGTCCATTTCCTCGTGCTTCTCACAGACCTGTTTGCTTATTC
>BGPR01004787.1:34569-88011 GCA_013235015.1 Araneus ventricosus
CTCACTTAATTCTATTTCAAATTCTAATATTAAATATTTTAAAGTCTTAATGTACTCCAAAATCACTTTTCTTAAACTCAGTTTCGTTTTATTTCCCGCTCTGGAGGTATATTAAATCTCTCGTTTTGGCATATTTATTACTAAAAGAATATTTTAATTGTTTCCACGCGCGCACAAATCGCGGAATCAGCGACTCCTTGACGCCATGCATCTTCCCTAAAACGCTTACGTAATTTATTAAAAATAGCCAAAATTCCCTTCACTTTGATCACGTGTTGTATTGTTATTCCCTTATCTGAGAGAATCGAGGGATTTTCTGTACACTTTTACTAAAAACTTCAACCAAGATGTTGGAATGTCCGCCACTCTCCAAAATATTTTTATAATAAAGCAAATTGGTTAACAACTCGGCTGTTTTATGACTGCAAAAACGAAAACATTTTATATATATATATAATGTTTTCGTTGTTGTAGTCATTAAAGTAATAAAAAGCCGAATAAAGAGCTAATTTAAATTTATTAGCAATACATGTGGGAGTGGCGGAATATACGTGCGTCTTGTATGAAAGTTTCAAGTCAAAAGATAACAGAAAATCCCTGTACTCTCTCAGATAGGGGAGTAACATATAGACACGTGATCAAAATGAAGGGAATATTAGCTATTTTTAGCAAGTTACGTAAGTATTTTAAGGAAAAGCAAGTTACGTAAGTATTTTAAGGAAAAGTATGGCGCCAACAAGTCGCTGACTAAGGATTTCTGTGGGCGCGTGTGGAAGCGATTAAAATATTCTTTTAGTAATAAATTTTATACATATATATACTTAAATCTAGCAATAGCAAAGCTCTTCCTGGTTTAGATAGTTATATATATAAAGCAATACAATGAAACACGGCGTTTCAAACCATCGCCGTCATAGACGTCTTAACAAACGCGCCCTATCACAAGCGAAACTAGAAACTTTAGCGCCTACGGCCAATGAAAATACCTCAACCATGAACTAATAGTTAAGAAAAAAAAATTCAAGGAGATTCGAACTTCTGGTCCAAAACGTCGTGGCATGATAATATTTTAGGCTTGAATCGTCTGTCTTTATATTATTTTTTTAAATTTAAGCAATGATAACATGCACACAAAAACTGTATTTAATATTGCCACAAGCGTGCGACATTTGAGTGTGATACACTTGCTATAAGACATCTGTCGGATGCACCTGGTAGGTGTAGTCTGCTCCCCCCCCCCCAGGAGAATACCGCAACTTGGCATACGTATTTTGAAACGTTGTGAAACTGGCTCCTTCCGTAATTATCATCTGGCAATGAAGCTTTTGTATTCCAAAAGATGAGGCGCTTAGGAATCAAAAGGTTTCTGATTGTGGGGCCACATGTACCGGGGCTCAAGATTTGGCATTTCAGTCGTGGTCATCCTGTTCCCCTGACCTGAATATATGTTTTATTTATTTATTTTGTCTCGACTTTGAGATCAGAGGTCTAGGATCACAGATACAGGTTTAAAACCCGATTCCTTGAAATGTCCGCCGAGCATGTGTGTCTAGTGCAAGGGTTCGCAAACTTTTTTCCCTCTCGTACCTCTTGATTATTCGTTTTGTTTTCGCGTATCCCCTGCTATCATATCAACTTCCCCCTCACAATCACCCGTCTATGCAAAGAAGTTTTTACCAATAATGTTAAGGTTAGGGGTCGTCCACAAATGATGTCACGCTTGGACGGAGGAGGGGGTTCGTGCAATTGTGACAGTTCGTGACAAGGGGAGGGGGTAACAAGAAGTGTGACATCACACATTTTGGTTAAAATAAAAACATTTAAAATCAGCAGATTAAATTTTGAAGTTATTTTGAAATTACCAGAAATTGAGGGCATTTTTTAATCGGGGCTAAAACAACTTTCATGTGATTTTTTTTCACTTATATTCCTTTCTTTTTCAAAAAGGCATTCAGGGTAGGTTCTGAGAATATGGT
The DNA here is from genome assembly GCA_013235015.1 of Araneus ventricosus. Lineage (NCBI taxonomy): Eukaryota > Metazoa > Arthropoda > Arachnida > Araneae > Araneidae > Araneus > Araneus ventricosus. The sequence goes on from BGPR01004787.1 coordinate 36,546, forward strand.
AGCGTCAGAAATTCTTCACCATTAAGCAAACCTCCCCCTGTCACACCCTTGAAATGTCCAACAAAAGATACGTCGCCCCACCTGGGTGAGTGGTAGAACTGGTAGTGGCACAAACAGGTTGATATTATTGAGGCGCGTTTTTTTTTTAAATGAAATCTGTTTAAGAGTATTTTGTGTTCATAAAGTAAATATAAGATTTAAAGCAAAATATATCAAATTCCATTTTTAATTCCAAAATACTACTGTTTACAATTGCTCTTTTATATTAATATTTTATTACTATTGTATATTAATTAGGTTTTCTTTTGTAAACCTTAATCTTATTTCATACAAAAAAATACACATATAATCATTATTAGTGTTATGCTCACAAATGTCATTACAACACATAATTAAAGTTTAAAAATAAAATTTGAAATATGATCTATAATGTAGTGCTTTGTTTCTGAACTGCAAGTTTATATTTATGTAATATAGTGTGACATGTGACAAGGGGGAGGGAGGGGGTATGGTGAAGTGTGACACTTTGTGACAAAGGTAAAAAATATTGAAAAAAAAGTGTGACATCATTTATGGACAGCCCCTTAGCTTAAAAGTGAAAAGAGTTGAATTACAAACATTTCCAGAATCTATTTTACATTTTATTCTATTTTTACAACAGTATTAATTCAACTCCAAAGCAAATGAAACCAGTATTTTTATTATTTCGTTTCAATTTACAAGGATAGTTAAAAATTACACTTCTTAATAACCAACTATTCAAGTTGTATACTTATTAAATTGCAAGAATTCACTTGGACAAACAAAATTCTCTAACTTTTTAAATCCTTATGTTTTCGTGTTTCCACCATTAACAACTTTGGTTTCGCGTACCCCTAAATTGTCCTTCGCGTACCCTAAATGGTCCTTCGCGTACCCTAAATGGTCCTTCGCGTACCCCAGGGGTAAGCGTACTACAGGTTGGGAACCGCTAGAAAGGGCTAAACATCCTCTCCAATGGCGCAGCTGCAACTTTTGCCGCCAGGGGCGAACTTCCAACATGTCCTCTTCGATTACAAGTTAGATAGGATACATAAACCTCAAAATAAAAAAAATCCAGGAAACAGAACATTTCGTCAATCTCTGCAGATAAGTTTTGAAATCGAGCCTCCACCACGTCTTTTTTCACATATTGGCAAAAGGCGAAAAATACGAATGAATTAAATTAGTTATTTTTTTTATGTGCACAAAGATTGAGCAAGTGCTGCTGCTCTTCTTAGTTATAAAATTCTTTTACTGCATGTCTGAATTTTCTGCCCCTTTCGGAGTGCCGTCCGAGGCGGACCGCTCTCTCTGCCCCCTTTTAGCTACGTTACTAGTCCTGCTACGTTACTCTCACTGGCATGTTGCAGAAACTTAGAGAGGAAGGTGCCGACTGAAGTGTCGTCTTCGCAATCTGATTACGATTCGAAATTACGAGATCAGTCCCAAAATAGTCCTCGTGTAGATTCAAACTGAGGCGTAAACAAAGATAAGATGATCTTTCGGCAAACTTAGATGAGCAAAAAACTCGAATCACATGGTCCAATGACTCTAAATGAAATAATACCAGACATACGCCAAAAAGTGTAGGAGAAATCAGAGAATCGAGTGAACATGTTTCGTGCAACTGTCAGGGGGCCACGCATAGTCCCATGTCCATTCAACCGGTTCGATTGCCATAATGACATCAGGCACCTGGGCATGAGCGTTCTGTAGGGGGCCACAATGGACACTTATAATCTACCGTGTCAAAATTTGGGTGTATCGTGAGCCATTTGCGACCTAGTCCGCTTTTGGTTATTGATTGTTTTAAAAAGGAAATAGTATTAGAATAGAAAAAGAATAGGAAAAAGAAATGCTCTGTATTTTGGTTAGTTTTATTTTCAGAATTATTTTAGGGAATTAATAATGTTATAGGAAAATTTGAACATTTCCAAAATTAACATAATATTTTATGCGAGGATCACATAAAATTGAAGATATTTTCCACTAAATTTATTGTTCAACGATTTTAGTCAAAAGAAGAAAGAATTCACAAATCGAATTTCTTTCCATTGAGATCTGTTTCCAATTTTTAAAAAAAATATTTATCAAATTTTATTGAATCGAAAATGTTAGAGTTAAGTCGTTTTTTCTTTTTACTAAACACTTTTATTTAACTTGATTTGTTTCAGGTTTGTAAAGATGAAATGTTGTAACTTCTCACTCACTTCTTCAGTTACTAGAATTTTGAAATTGGGTACTTCTCGATGACATACATTATTTCAATATTTGTTGAGCTTAATTATCAGTTAACCGATTAATTAAATTAAATTTTAATTCCGCATTCGAGGCAATACCTGATAATAGATTTAAGAAAAAACTGCTTTCAAATTCCTTAATATTTATAATAATGAATTATTAGTTAAAGACTAAAAAGCTGACAATAATTAAAATATAAAGTTATGCTTTTTAAGACACTAATAAAAGTGTGTTTTTAAAATTCTTTTTTTTGTTAAATTTCTTTCTGTTCCTTATATATATATATATATATATAAATAACCACCGATTTTGGTTATTTATATATAAAAAATTATATATAATTAAAAGTTTATTTAAATACAATAAAATCTTTCAACTATCATGAGGAAATTTTTTTTACTATTGTATTAATAAAAAGTTTAAGCTACTGAGAAATCATCAAGAGACATAAATAAGGTTTTAAAAATGAGCACAGCTGTTTTGCTAGCAAACCTGAATTGAATTTATGTTGTTCCGTAGTTAACAATTCCCTCATATCATCTGCTTTGCAAATATTCGTTAATTTTGAGCTTTTGTCGCCCAACTAAAAGATAAAATTTTAGAATTCCATCAAGGAGAATTGACTTCAGAAATTGCATAATGTGGAGAATTTTTAATTATAAATGATTCTAGTTGTTTCTAGAAAGCTATATAATTAAAGTGGATATTACTTAATTTATTAAAAAAATTATTTTGTCATATTTTACTTGAAAAAATAGTCTTTATTACTATTTTTTTTTTTAAATGGAGTACGGCTTCTCAAAAGTAGTCTTTATTCCCTTCTGTTCTACATTATACATGAATAATATACTATACATTCTTTTAGGTTATACATGAATCGCAAGACTTTGATAAATAATCACATCTGTAGACTTAAAATGCAGTGATTCTCAAGACGGGATGACAATTTATCAGACTTAATTTTTTTAAATAATAGGTTTTTGAATCGGACAAAATTTTATTACGTTTAAATAATTATTAATCATTTTAATATTTCGAATATTTATCGCTCAAAATTGTAATACGGTGAAAAGAATTTTATAATCAGAAATACATTATATTTCGGCAACTTACAGCCTAAAAGATTGCGCCCAGTGATGTAAATATTAATTTTCATTCGAAATTGGATAAACAAAAATGAAATAAATGGGGCGAATCTATTTTTTGATAACTTAAATATTCTATCTAAATGCCAATATCTGCGTCAGCGATTAGTATATTCAGTTTATTTATTTATGAAATAAAAAATAATTGCTTAGCTAATTTTGACACAAAAAAGAAATAGACAGAAACAGAAAAGAAAGAAAACAAACTAATTTTAAGATTTGAAAAATTCAAGCGATATAACATTTTAAAGCCAAAATAGAAAAACAATTGTTTCGCCGATTAGAACAATTCTATTAGTCATGTTAGACTATGGTATAAAAAATTCCGAAGTCAATTTTGATATGCACACGAAAAAAAGAAAAAGAAATTCACTAGAAAGGATGAAAGAGTTCAGTGAACAATATTTTGAACTAATCTTGGATTACAAAAAAAAGTCAGTGACTGTAAGATTAAATTTTGGTCATTGAAAAAAAAAAAAAAAAAAAAAAAACTTGTTGGGCGAAAAAAATGGAATTTTTGGATAATCGTCGACAGATGTAAGGAGCGATGAAACGATCCATTCACAGTCGAAAAACAAAAGCGTCAACCTGAGAAATTACTTTGCACTAAACGAGCTCAATTTTGGCGCGCTAACCAAAAAGCTATTTCTAGCAAAGGTAGCGCTCACAGGCTGAATTATTGATCGTCAATTTTTACTTGATCAAGCGCCGTTTTCCCCGACTATTTCAATCGTTAACCTCTGTTGAGTCAGAGACGGTCTCGCGCTTTTAGTCCTAGTGATTCGCGAGTAGTTCGTTCGGTTAGGAACACCGCTTTTTAATCTGCTTTCCGTAGTGTATGGCTCTTCCTTTTTTACACGTCTGACACTCGCCCGGGTTCAAAAAACCTGCCTGGTGTTTCCTATCGGCAGATATGAGTCCGATTTGGTGACTAACTGTTATGAAAATGGACGGAGCGGTTCGCTGTGCAATCCCGCGGACGCCATTTTGGCCAGGCAATCTACTGAGGGGTAGCAGTCTGTTACAGTGTCGTCCATGCTTTTGAGATCCGCTCGCGGTGCATCGTCGCGCCGAAAGTTTAATATGGCTCTAAAATATGTTCCTTCATCTTGAAAAATGCATTGGATCCTTTTGACGATCATTTTCTTTTGCTATGCGGCTCCTTTTCCTGGATTAAGCGTGCCGAAAAAGAAAAGAGGTAAGGTGGAATTTTTTTTTTTTAATCTGTCAAATGTCTCCTCTTTTACCGTTGTCTCCCCTCCCCTATCCATTATAATAACGGCAACTAGTAAAGGTTGTTAACCGTTCCTGTTTGGATCTTACGAAAGCATCTGTTTTCGATTTCCTTAGTGAAACTATATCACTTATTTTTTACTCCTGGAGGGGATTTTTTATTCTAAAAACAACGCGGAAGTTTTGTTTTTTCTTCGGTTGAAAGTATTAATGGAAGAATAATTTTAAAATATGTTTTCTCTCTGGTAGCGTGACATTTCGTTTGTTTACATAAATATTTTCAATAAAATTTTGATATTCTATTTATAAAATCCTCATCTAATGTATATATATTAATTAAAAAAAATTCACGGACTTGAATATTGGTTAAATTTTAAAAATAAACAAATTATTTTGGAAGTTTTCATCGGAAAGAGAAATCGTCTGCTTTTTATTGCATAAATTCTGAATTAGCTATTAAAAACGCAGATAAAGATAAAATGTGTATGTTTTTAAAATTTTTTATTTGTTTTTCTTTTCACAAAATTAAAGGAATTATCTGAAAATTCGTTTATGAGTGTAATGTAAACAAATTACACAGAACAACGTACTCTTGAATTCGTATTTTCATTTACATTTTTTAAAAATAAATTAAATTTTTTGTTACATAGATACAACAAAATAAAATTATAATTGTATCCTTCTGGCGTTATTATTTTATAGTAACCCACAGTAAAAATAATAACACCAGAAAGGTATCAATCTGTGTTATTTTAAAAAGTAGGGAAAACAATTAATTTTTCGTTGCGTTTTACTAACACATTTAATCTTTTCTAAATATATCTTTTTTATGCATTCGTTGTTAAATACATTTGTTTGTGAGTTTTTAAAAAAATATTTGTTCAGATATTCAAATCTGTGTATAAACTTTGCTAAATCTTTACTAAGTTTAATCTTTAACTTCATTTGAAGTGTGATCGAGGTGCAACAAGTGCAATATTGGAAAATGATGATCAGTTACTTTAAGTAGTAATATAAATTTTTTTGCTGTTGTCTGTTTTAAAACAGCAGTTTGGAACCAGTGTATTTTGGTGTGGAAACAATTTTTTTATAAGTGTAACATCCAAGAATTTAACTCATTCATAATATCAAAACAATTATAATAAAAAAATCGTAATTCATAATATTTCTAATTTACTTTCAAAAATTATTTAATTGGATAAAATTTTTTAATATAAATTCAATTGCTGGAAACTTTGCTGTAAATCAGTTCTCTCTTTCCTTTTTTCCCCTCTATTTAAATAACACTACCAATTTCTTTTGGAACTATTTACAAACTTTAATAATCATTAGGTTTCTGTTCATTTAAAAAAAAAATATAACGAAAAGTTTCAATAATTTTAAAAATAAATTCTAATTACTGAAATTATGACTTCAATTGTTTTTCTTTCTTTGTCTGACATAAATAGGTACATTTTAAAAATATTTGGTGACCTTTGTGCAATTCATATAATACAATATTTAAAAAACATAGGCAAAACAAATCTCCATAAGAGCATAATCTATTGAATTAATCCTGACTTTAAAATTAGAATACATTTGAGATACAGAACTCGAGCCAAAGAAAATTTGCAAAGCCTAGAATGCATCAGTTTAATTTAATGAGATGATTCGTGGATTTGTATAAATATTTTTTGTATAAATAGAAAAATAATTTGAAGTATAAAGTATGGTTTATTAAAAAATAAACCATACCAAACCAAAAAGATAAAATTAAAATTTTATAGAACATGTTATAGTTACGAACTAGTAATATTAAATGTATTTTAATGTAAACTTTTAGTGTAAGAATTCTAAAGAAATCTAGCCTTAATGTTTATATTCTTAGAAAGTATTGATTTAATATTTTTAAAAGAAAGTAATTTAAATATTTATAGTCCAGCCACTATTTTTTATGCATAACTTTAGAAGGTGATAGTAACGCTTTGCAGAAAAATGTTTAATTTTCTGTGTATTTTGTCATATAAACATACTGAATGTTAGCTTATTTCATTGATAAATTATTCCTTTGGATTAAAATTGATTCTTTCTCATTTATTTGATTGATAAAAATTGAATTAACAGTATTTTCCCTGAATTATTTTGTATTTTGGCATATTGATGATGGCAAGGCATCATAAGTATGCTGTTTTATTTTCAGAATGTGATAGGGAATATTATGACCTTTGATAATACAATTTCAATTTGTCTTTCTCTTAGACTTATGTTTATGTAAAAAAAAAAAAATTCTAAATCTGAAAAATACAATAACTCAATTTCATAGCAGAAAGAAACTTTTTATAAAAGTAGTTAAGACTGCATTTACATTTATTAATTCTTACTATATTTTTAGTATGTTATTTTTTTAGTATTTTATGTAAAGTTTCTCAGTGCTAATATTTGATTTTTTTTTCATGGAAGAATGTATAAATATATCATTGTTACCTTTAAATAAAGTTACTGAATGAAGATTGAAGGTTTCGAAGATTAACATGTATAGTGAATTGGGCTTCTTTTCTGTTTTTTAAAAAATGATAAGTTAGTCATTCTAATGATGGAAAAAGCATAATAAATAACTGATGAGTATTTATAAAGCATGATTTCATTTGAATTTTAAATGGATAACATTTATAGTATTATAGAAAAAGCATTGCATAAGGTAATGTGTATAAAGAAGTGTTTTTATTTAGGCTATATCAGGGGTGGGGAATCTCTTTAGACTGAAAGCCCTCATTAAATTTTCGCATTTGGGCAAAAGGCTACACGAGCAGAATCTTAAGAGTTATTGTTCTTAATTATTATTATATTATAGACAATTATAAAATGCAAATTGTAAATAACTGGTAAGGCCGCATAAGGAACTCAAGAAGGCCGCATGCAGCCTTACGACCACAGTTTCCCCATCCCTGGGCTATGTTGTATTCAACTAAATGAATGGACCATAATCTGAATAAAGACACTTTAATTCCCATCACTTAATGAATAAACATGGACATTCAGAAGAGTACAAATCAAATAAGTGAAAATGAAAGATTTTTTTACATCCTGAATTTCTAAAGAATCTGGCATTTGTTATAGGGAAAGATGGCTAGTGAACACTACAGTATTATGGAAGCTATATAGAATAAATATAAATTTTAAATAATCTCAATAAAAGGGAAATACTATTTATCCTCATGATGTAAGAATGAAGTGTGACTTCATACAAATTTCTATTGTAGAATTTTTAAGTAGACCTACTAGTAAAAAACTGTCCTTAAAAGTTTTCATGGAAAATCTAAAACCTGTTTATTAGTTCCTTCTTTATAAAATAGTTCCAGGTATTAATTACTGTCGTATAAATAATAATAAAAAAACTGTATGATAGATTTATATGAGGATCATTTGGTCATTTCAAGTCAAGTTCAGATTTTCTTGTGAATTGGTATAAAGGAAATAAAAATGTTATGAATAGATGTTACCTCGTAATGTTCTTTGCTTTTTAAATCTGCTGCAAACTTTTAAATATTTTTTAAAGTATTATATCTTTCTGATAAAAATTTTGGGAGGTGTATTTCTTTCTAATAATTTTTCATTAAATTTATATAAAGTAAAAATTTTCTAATTTGTATTTGATTTTGAGGATGGAATTTGAATATTATTAGATTGAGTAAAAGCATATATTAATTTCCTTTCTTAAAATCAATGAAATCAAATGAAATCCATGTGTAATGTGAATGTTAGTTCATTCACTTAACATATTAGTTGGCATAAAAATCTTTGAGGGACAGCACTTTACTTTCAATTCAGCTTGGGTTGGTCTCGAAAGTCACCCTAATAGCACAGGATGCTCTACAATATTGTTATATTTTCACGATATTGTATGGCATTCAGAATATCGAACAATGTCATAGATATATCTTGTGCTAATGAGGCAGTGATAACTCAAATTGGCAGCAGGTAGAAAGCTACAGGTGGACAAATCTTTGTCAAATGACATAATATTCAGGGCTGGACTATCAAATAGGCAACATAGTCACCTGTAACTTTGAGGGGTTACTGAGATATTTTTGCTGATTTAGTACTTTCATTGATTTACAAAAGCCATTATGCTCAGACATATTCAAACCAAAATCAAATATCTATTAAATTTCAGAACATTATGCTTAGAATTTTTTCATGTTTTCAAATTCACTTGCAGGTCAGTGTGGTTCAGTTTTTTTTTTTCCCCCACCTGGCAGAAGGACTCACAAGCCAACAACCCATGCAAACTTTATATTTGAATATTTAGAATGCATTAAAAATTATAATTTTTGCCATTTTTTGAAAAATTACTTTTAAATTAAAAATTTTTTACATGTGACATACTGCAGCTCTCTTGAAGGATGTTTTACAGTTAAATGTTTTGTTATTTCAATTTGTCCTACTATTTCTTACTTAAAAAGTGCTCAAGTTGAGATCTCATTTTAAAATCAATAAAAATATCTGGTTTAGGAAAGAAAAAGTGGACCTTGAAACTTGCATTGTCTACCCACACATAGCTTAATCCAGCCTTGTCAATACTTGATTCTATGTGTCTTAGATTATAGCAAGAGCTTCATGAAAACTATTTTGTTTTAAATATAGAGTTTTATGGTGCAGAATATTCATTATTGGTGTCAAAAACTGAATTTTGGTAAAAGTTACAAGTTATTTCTAAAAACATTAGCTTGATATCTTGGGCAATTTAAGTGTGCTGATTGGTATAACCATATACTTTTCCCTGTCCTGTTAATTTGAGTTTTTACTGAACATAAATACTTACATGGCCTGAATTGGAACTCAAGTGGGATCATCATGGCTTGAAAAATAATTATTTTATGATTCTTTAATTGATGGAATGCTTAAAATTTAATTTTTTTATCAGCAATTTAATAAAAAAAATATTGTTATAATTTTTATTAACATATCCTATCACCCTCAAGTATGAATGATCAGCACTCAATTATGATTCACATATGAAGACCAAAAAGCAGTAGTAGCATATATCAACAGACGTTAAGAGTCATGTCCTGAAATGAAATAAAAATTATTATGATAAAAAAAAAAAATATTAATTAAAATTATTGCTGAATATGTCTAGTAGTTTAGAATATTTGATGATATATCATTTAATTGGAATAGAATGTCTTTAGTTGAAACGGTACAGTTTTATACAATTTTTGCAATGCCAACAAAACATTGCTGATGACAAAGTAGAGAGGGGATAAAAGCCCTTGTTGCTAAAAATTCCTAAGCTTGTCATTCATCAACGTTCTCATCATCATAACGTAGTAGAGAATAGGAAAGGCATCCTATTCTCTACTAGGTGCCCTTTTTGCACTGAAAGGCTTCATTACATTTTGGTAGTTGGGCAAAAAGTTCTCAAGCAAAATCTTAAAGGTTATTGTTCTGCAACTATTAATATATTACAGACAACTATCTTATTTCAATGCAAATTGTAAATGATTGGCAAGGCCACTTGCGACTTTAAGGCTTCAGGTTCCCCATCCCTGGAATACGATTTATGTTTTGTAAAAGCACCATCCAAAGCAAACTTTTGGATGGTGCTTTTAGGTTTTTTTGATAGCTGCATTATTTTGGTCTGAGTTTTCCCAAGTGTTAATGCACCAATCCAGACTTATGAATGTGCTACAATCAATTTAATGTTGCCTTTTCTTATCATTGATGGCTAGTTATTTACATTTATATTAGATGCTTTAGAACATCCATATTCATTCTCTATCTAATTTTTATTTGGATTATAATTTACATGAGTATAATACTTGTAATTGACATAAAATGAGTCAGAGATCCTTATTTCTGAAATAATATTTTTTGCTTGATTAGTTCTAATCCTGACCACTTATGTTAGGTAGCTGATCCAGTTTGTAGTATACTGTCCCCTTCTTAACATAAATCTTCTTTACTTGCTGTGATAATTTGCAAATCTGTTGTCTAATCTAAACAAGGATTAGCTGAATCTTATGTGAAATGAAGTTGAATACTTTTCATAGGTTTATTAGATTAATTATTTTAAATATTATTATTATTGCCAAATGTGAGAAGATATTTCATAGTATTTGTGTCCCAGCTATTAATTTTTATTCATTTATGTACATGAATGCAACATCTGATTTAAACCTAAATAATTGTTTTCAAATAGAATTTTATTTTTAAGTTCACATTGTAATAGCAGTGGTAAAGTATTTCAGTTTAGTTTAGTTATATTAACGTCCTGTTTTGAAGTAGCACGAGGGCTATTTTCGGATGGACCTCATAATTTTGAACCACGGTTAGATGATGAGGACGACACGTGAGCTGGCACCCCCTCTCCAAACTTCCAGGCCACACCAATGGGAGGACATTTGGCCACTACGTATGATTTAGCGTGCAACAGGCCCCACAGACGTATCTTCAGTGGAATTGGGTTTCAAACCTGGAACCCTCTGGCCCCAAAGGCAAGACCTTGCCACTAGGCCACCGCAGCCTCTGATAAAGTATTTCAAAACATAATATTAGTAATTATCTTTGTATTTTTTTTATTGTAAAATGGATGCAGAATATTATTCATATGAAGGAACTTTTTTTTTTTGCTTTTATAAGATGGCAAGGTTCATATTTCCATATTATATATTTTATTCCATTACATGATTTCTCTCGTATTTTCAATATCCAGATGTTTGCTTGTCTCCAAAAGAGGAAGCGAAATTATTTTTTAAAAGGATTTTAATTCATTGTAATATGTTGCTGCATATATTTCTTATCGATTTCGTTAAGGAATGTTTAGGGAAAGAGAGCAGACCTAAAAAAATGTCACAAGAATTTAACAATGTGAGAAATAGGGAAAGATTATATTAAAATATTTTTTTTGGTGTTGGTTTTGTTTTGTAAAAATCGGCTTCGTAAATTTCGTGATTTTTTTTTCTCTTTTTAATGGTGTTTACAACTTTTACAATGGTATTCTAATTAGTAAATCTTCCCATTTTTGAATGGTATTTACAACTTTTACAATGGTATACTAACTAGTAAATCTTCTGCTCAGATTTACTATTTACTTGCTCTGTAATTGTTTTAAATATTAAGGACAATTTTTCTTGCAGATAAAGTTAATATTTTTCCTCCGCAGTTCTTGTAAAAAAAAAGTGTGTTTAATTGCATTGGTTAAAAAATATTTTTATTTTTTGCCTATTTTTTTCCTAAACTATGTGAGTATCTTTATGTTTAATTGGACATAGTTATGCAAATCGGGATTAAATAACTATAAATATATTTTGGATTCGTTATTTTTAACTGCGTCTAAAGTGTGCAGTTTGCCTTGCAAAATTGAACCAATTCCAATCCGTTGTTAAAACAGACTACTTATAATGCAATACTTTATTTTGGAAAAGAGCAGCAGTTGATTTTTTTTTTTTTTTTTTTTGTAATTCCTGGGGAAAACAGTCCTGTCTCGAACTGTTTATTTTGGATTTGGCTCCTAGTTGCATAACAGCTGTCAGTTTGGAATAAATAAGCAGTGGAAAAGGGAATGCTCAGAACTTAGAAACAAGTAGTTGCACTACCAGGAAGAGGGTGCTACAATTAAGATTATTATACATGTATGTGTCCACAGATAGTTTTCATGAGTTCAGTTAGTCAAAGATATCCCAAAGAAAATTATCTATGTATATAATTTAAGCTTTCAGTGTCTTTTTAAAATGATCCAACATGACTGTAAAATAGATCGCCGGAAAATCTGGAATAATAAATGTTTTTTTGATTGGTGATTAAAGGGGTTTTGCGGGGTTATCAGCTGCAAAGGTTATTATTCCCTGTTCATTCCAAAGTTGTTTTCAATTCACTTTAAAAAGAAAGGAAGATTATTACCAGAAGATGGCCTAAATCGTTACCGATCTGATTCCGTCAAGGCAAAAAAAAAAAAAAATGGCGCCCTGTTTGTAGAGCCTCTATCTTCTTTTTCATAATAAAAGTTCATAGAAAGGTTATAGAAACAATCTCTCACTTCTAAACATTTTACTGTTCGTCCTGCTACAAGTTACAGTCGATCTTGGGTAGCGGCTCTCCCGAGCCGCAGGAAACACTAAGATGTCTTTCGTTCGTTCGTTATAGAAACAATAGCTGGACATTGAAATTGAATGAATAATAGATACTAGCTGTTACCCGCGACTTCGCGCGCGAAGAATTTGAATTATTAAATTTTTTAAATTCACGAATGTAAATGTTTCGTTACATGTTGAAAGGGGAAATTAAAAGTTTTGACGATTGATAATACATAATTGGATGACTAACAGGAGTGTATGCTGTTATAGTTATGTAATTTGTTTATCTATGGTAACACACTTTTGTATACAACGTTTTTTTGTTTTACGTTTTTTGCACGGATGCAGATGTTTTATGGTCTGGACACACGTGAACGCCAGTTGCCCATGGGGAAAATATGGTTTTTCCAAATGTACGCCTGCACCTTTGAGTGTCTGACCCTGAGCCTGCCAAATGCTAATTTTAAAGGGAATTTCTACCTTTTGAACTTGGATGGTAAATCCTTCGGTATTATCGGAATGCATAAAATTAAAACACTTTCGTTTTTAAACACACTCACGACGTTTGGACCTAGGTGTGTAATTTGTAACCGTGCGCAGTCTCGGTACATCGAGGTTACGTATCAATAGTACTGGCACACCGACTTGTAATCTCAGCTTGTCGGAAGGTACCCCTGACAATTCTAAGGAGTTGGAAGAACTTGTTATCTGTTATATGAAGAAGTTGATGTTACATGTTATTGCCCATTAGCGCATCTACAGGTAGATATTCTGTAATACCTCCCTCCATTTGTGACATATTTTTATTTTATTTATCTGACCTAAACTTTCATTAATGAGTGCCGAAATTACCAATTCAAAAACCATTCTCTTATTCCTCATATATTCTCCATTACTGTAAATTACATCATTGTACGCAATGGTATCATCAGGCCCTTATAATCTGTGGAATATACCATCCATCATGCTATATGTCATCCACTTCTACCATTCAAAAGAATACATAAAACAAATTACTATATCGTCGCATATTTTCCTTTAGTTATAGTTAACATTAGTTTCTAAATATTAATCCAAAAACTCTTGCAGCTATATCATATCTATCAAGAGATTTCTGTCCCGGTGTCAATTTATCGACAGCTTCTTGAATGAAATCTGATATGGAAAAGATACAAATATAAATAACTAAAATTAAATAGACTGCAAACTCGAAAAATGAAAATCAAGCGTCGAGTTGAGTAATTTCAGTTATTATTCCATAAATAAATTATTTGTTTATTTTCTCAGAAAGATCACATAATCGCGGCTTTCTTTACGATCACGTGATGTTTGACATTAAAAATAAGTTATTCCACGTGTAGTTTGGCCGTGAAAGCGTAACAAACAGACAGACAGACACACACTTTCTCATTTAATATATTATTAAGGATTTATTATTTGTTAGGAAACGCAGGTAAAAAGGACAGGTGATATGAACTGCAGTGATTTTTTAATCTAATTAAATAAGCTTTAGAATTCTTTAAGAACCAATGTAAACATTGTCAAATGATATTTGAAAAAAAATAAACAGAAAAAATAATGGCAAAGTAATTACACCGTTGCCTAGCAACTAATCAGTATCAACTCTAGTATCATTAAATTTGATTTATTTTAAAATCGTCTGCGTGTCAACTTTTTATTAAATTTTGAAAAAAATAATAAAAATTGAAGTAAAAATGTCACATATATAAAATTGATATCATTAAAAAGGTAAAATTTTGAACTTTAAGATGGTATAAAAATAATTTTCGGGGATAATTTGCTCCTAACTTACAGCGGAAAAACTGTTTCGGTTATTTTTTAATTAACTGACTGTTTAATTAACTTTTGGGCTTTAAAAAGTTGTCAGTAATCTTCCTCTTGTCTTAATTAATAAGTGTGCAAAGTTTGGTTAAAATCAGTGCAGTGGTTTAGGAGGAGATGTGGAACATAGATACATACAAACATACATACAAACATATATACAAACATGTATACATACATACCCACAATGACTTTTATTTATATTAAGATGTCATGGATATTATTCCTTACACTGTTGCTTTCAGTGTTAATTTTTAGTGTTCTGAGGAGAAAAACTGGCAAATCTAATATAATTTCCGCCCCAAATATACGTATACTTCGTTCAAATATATTTCTGAAACTGAAGTGGTAGACTTGATTTTACCGAAATGTCGATGTATTGTGGTTCCTTTGCGGATTAAATCTAGGCTTGGATCAGATATCCTTATATTAGTGTGGTGGTGAGATTTGGAAAGCAAAATTTTGGATCAGATCAGGTTGCTGTATCAAAGTGTATCTTTTAATGTAATAAATGAAATTGAACTTAATCACGCGCCTTGTACGATAAAGGCAATGTTTCCAACGATCACTATCTCAAAAATCTAAATTCGGATAGACTGAGGAATCATACTCGCTGATTGATTTCATTAGATTAGCATTCCGATTTTAAGCCGTACTGGAGTTTTGGGAGCGTGGTCCTATAGCACTGGAGCCGGTACCCCCTCTCCAAATTTCCACACCACATCAGCGAAAGGACACATGACCCATTTTCAGTGGAATAGTAGCAGATATTTTTGTTTTATGTGACAATTTAAGAATATTAAGTTACAAAATTCACATGTAAAGCATTTACGTGCATCAGGACTTAATACGTTGTGAATCTTTGGTGAAATCGGGTCCCGAACCTGGAACCCTCCGTCCCCCTAGCTCAGACTGCCTGTTAGGATACCTTTGTCTGGTGGGCTGGTTCAGAAAACCTCTGTTGCGTATTTAAAGCCTCATAAAGCTCCTAACTTCTCTCGGGGCGTTTTTATCGTTGAGAAGTAAGTAGGGTAAAACCAGGTAGCTAAGGCTCGAAGGCCTGTGGGAGCTAAACTATTCGACATAGAGCTTGTAAAATTTTATTAAAATATTCATTGTTTATTGGAGTACAATATATCTTTCCAGTAAAGTCATTGTTTTATTACTTTTTTTTATCAATGACATTTTTATAAAAAAAAAAAGTCAAACCGGGTACACATGTTTACTTTATGAGAAATTAGGAAAACAAGATTTTCAGTGGAAAAGTAGCAGATATTTTTTGTTTTATATGACAATTTAAGGATATTAGTTACAAAATATCACATGTAAAGCAGCTGTCTTCTTCCTCTGCGCCACTGCAACTTTCGTGGGTTCAGCTAAGACAGTTTCTACATTGGATTAAACCTTCTCATTTATTTAAATTAGAAAATACATCATTAAAATACAAACAATCAACGTCTGATGTGTTTTTATCGTCTTTATGGGAGGAATCATCAATACTGTATGTACCGATCTTGCGCCACTTGGAGTGACCCGGTTTTACCACTAGTGCAGAGGTTATAGAAAACGAAATTGAACCACACAACTATTGGACTAATAAGTTCTTATTGGTTGATAGGGCATAAATCCTTAGCAAACATATAATAAGCTGGGCTAATTATAATTTTTATAACTGTAATGATTATTAAATAAGAATAGTTTTAAAACAAAAGAACATTAGAGAGTTGACGCCTTAAAACAAACACTTTCACAGACGCAGTGAATTCAACAGCAACAACACGCCACTATGACCGTTCTTTCTTCTTGACAATTGGGAGTGTAATTCAGAATCTGTCCTCTAGAAAGGAGAACTAATAGCACCAGAATCAAGAGTACATGGTTTTACCCTACTTTCCCCTGTTCATAGGATTTTCGTAATACTTTTAATTATTTCTGATTTAAATTTTTATAACTTTACACACGCAATTCTTTACTGCCTGAAAAACATCTTGTAGTGGCTGCATTAATGGCTTATCCTGAAACGCGCCGCGCATCGACGAACCATTATATTAAGCTATGTTTGCGTAATTTCTCATTAAAGAGTGTCTAAATTTAATTGAGATGGAATTCGGGACTTTTTAATATTTTCTCCGTATACTGGTCCCGACCTGTGGAATTCTGGACATAACATCATCTTAGCAATATCAAAATTTTACAGGTGGAAAAAAAAATGAATGAGAAGCCACTCTCTTCCTACTCTATATTAATATCCTCCTAATCTTTAGTAGCTTGTTGAGTTCATTCAGCTGTTGACGATGTATGGCACTTAGAATTGATTGTCCTATAAGCGTCCATAATAAACTACGGCGCGCCGCTCTCACCTACAATAAAAGTAGACGTTTCCTTGGATATAATCCAGTTTTTGAAGCAGTTGATGGAACGTGTCGTTTGGTTGATCAATGCCCCTTCTTTATTGTGTTTCCTGTGTACGGAATTGTTGTTATTTTAATGCGTGAGATATTGGGCAAAAGCTGTTGGCATTGTGTTATTTGGCGTAGTATCAACTTTATTATTGAATTTATCTTCTTAGATTCCTTTTTAAGGTTTTTTTTGGTCATTCAATATCGAGTGTTTTCTTTTAGCTATCTCTGCCAGTTTGAAAAATTCATCTTATGATGACTTGAATTCATAAGTAGCACGAACGGTCTGTGGTACACGGATTAATAATTATTAATCCCTTGCATTCGACGGACAACAGTTGGACTAATGCATTCGAATATCATTCTGGTAAATGTAAATTCATTAACGTTAACAAACAAGGAGTATTTTTAATATCAATCTAAAATCTTTCAAATTCTTCGTGATTTTAGTCATAATTGTAGTTTGTTCTTGTGTTTATTTTGTCCCCGTAATAAATAGCTGCACCTCACGTGTACTGTTTTCATATCAAAGGTCTTGCTAATTTATATACACATGAATCGTGGCTCAATAGCAAATGCTGAACCGTTAGAGATAGGTATATATTTCCTGTTGGAAAAATGCTTTAAAGGGCTTAAAGAGTAAAATTTAATGTTGTTTGAGTCAATAAATGTACTTCTGGAAAAATTACGAAATCATACTTTTTATACAGTCCCTCAGTCTTCTAGTCATATTTAGTAAAATATTCTTGACATACTAACATTTTAAATAAAAAAAAATTCACTCTTCTGCGACCAAAACCAACTGAATTATGAGGTTTTGAATTTCATTATTTTAAGGCCCTTTTTAACCATTTCTACGACCAACTCAAAGAAGATCTGCGAAGATTGGCCTAAAACGATGAATTTCAAAGTTTCATAACTCAGTCAGTTTTGTCGCAGAAGAGCGACACTTTTAATGTTAATGTATCTAGATTATTTTACAAAATATGACTAGTAGGATCGGGTAACTGTATAAAAATTTAAACTTCGTATTTTTAATTTTAGTACATTTGTTGACCCAATTAAAATAAAAAATAATTCTTTACTTTGTTTAAAGAATTTTTTTTTTCTGTCGGAAGTTATGCCTACTTCTAATGGTTCAGAAATTAGCTATTATGTCACGATTAGTGTGGACAACCTGTATATAAAAGTAAAAATTCAAAAATAGTGTATACGCTATAGAAATTCAAACTACAGAATAGATTTTCTTAAAATTAAGCTTTTAAATACTGTGAAGCATAAAGAAGGTTTTAGTGAAGTTTGCTGACAGTTAATTAATAGTTAACTTTTTATTAATAAAAAACTATGCTTCCATTTATAGTGAAGATTATTTTATCTTTAATGTTATCATTCCTATTGAATGAAATATAGATAATTTTTATTATTTTAAATTAGCATAAGGAAGTTTTTTTTGTAGGTGCTGTCAATTAATTAGATAATTAATTTTTTATTAATAAAAAACATGAAAATATTTTCATCCCGAGCAATGCTGGGTTTATCAGCTACTGAAAAATACCTTGAAGTTTTAACAGTCTAAGACCAAGATCAAGTTGCTTATACCAGAATAAACTTTTTAAATACCTGCATATAACCAGACAAATTTTTGTTGATAAGAATTGAATTTCTTACTTCAGTTTGAGGTGAGGTCCATTTTTTTTTATTATTATAATATGACGTGAGTATTAGCAAATTAATTTATCATAGAAAATTTAAAAATTTACTAGATAAATAGCTTGGTTGTATAATATATAACGTGCTGTGATAAAAGGTATCTATTGCCTAAAAATAACATTCTTTGAAATTACAATTTGTATCAAATAAAAAGACTTTATTTTATTACGTTTTAGATTACAAGGGTACAATTAAAGTTATGAATTTTAATAAATTTGGAATTTCAAAGACTGTCATTAGTTATGAAATAATGTTTGGAGATACTTTTCAATAATTCTACTTTATGAATCTTTGCGAAAGTTATGTGACATTTCATTATTAGGTTAGTTAATGAGTTCCTTTTAATTTTCTGTATAATATTTTTAGTAGCTGAAAGTATTCTAAACTAATTTTGAATTTAAAATTTTCTTTTAGATAAACAGATTGGCACTGAAAAATGCTTGCGGGATTGGCCAAGGCCGTATTAAATACAAATGTACGATAATCTACGGCTTAAATTAAGGATTTTTGTTTATTCGTATACTATTGGTATCTTAAGAATTCCAAAAAATATGCTTTAAAGCGTTCCTTATCTTCAAATCTCTGACTACTTTTTAATAACTCATGTACCGTTTCAGCTTGCTTCTCATCGGTTTCTTAATACCGCAAAAGCACTCTCCACGTCGCTCCTTCAGATTCATCACACCGTTTCAGGGGAAAGAATCAGTTTCTATAATGCAGAAACTTTTCCAAACAAGTCCTTTTCCATTACACTCGAGCTCTAATCCCCAAACTTTGTCCGTATGTTAATTAAGAATAATGGAGTCTTATTTAGAGGCCATTCCCATTCCGAGGTCTTAAAGGCTTGCTTTAAATGGCACGCATCCCGGACCACGAGTGCTACCTGGCCCTCTTAGTTGGCTTTGTTGGAAGTTGCTTAATAATGTTAAATTCCGGATGTCCGCGAAGGCCACTAAGCGACCATTAAAAGACATGCGAGATATTAGAGTAAATGAGCTTTTCCGCACCAGCGTTGCTCGGGCAACGGACTTATTGTCTTGGATATAACTTTTCAAATTGTAAGCAGCCTAAGAATGGATTTGTGCTTGGAGGAATGTCTGTGATTATCCACCAGAACGCTCGATTAACGCCGACGTGGGGGTGGGGGGGGGATGAGTCAGACGGCCCCTCACTCTCTGGTTGGTGTGTGGAATTTCGTTAGATCTTGTGAAAAAATTCGGTAGGAATATTTGTATAATAGATGAGTTTCATATGGGTTGGCGTCCCTGTTGGTATATAGTTAGCGCAGAGCAGAAAAGAGTACTGCTTCGCACTCCTGCGGCTATAATCATTGCGATTCTTAAACATTTGGGTGGGTATGGAGAAATAAAAGTAAAGAACAAATAAAAATAGAATGTAAGGCATGCTGCTAAATAAAAATATGCATAAAGTACAGTAAAATAAAATAAAAATATATGGAGTCTATTCGACTTATGACCGAGTTCCAATAGACTTTGAAGAAGAATTCAGGAAAAATGTTTGTATAATAGATGAATTTCATGCAGTTTGGCGTCCTTTTTGGTGTATAATTAGCACAGAACAGACTTAATGTAGATTCTGCCCAAATCTTCTAATGTAGCTTTCTTCATGCTTGAAGCCAAACTTTTAATTGAAACATGCTCTTACAATAATTTTTTCAAAAAAAAAAATCTAGATTGGTCTATATATTTTTTTTCTAGATTGGGCTAAAACTATTTTGAAAATGATCATCGACTGACTGACTGCAAAAATTAAATTTCTGTTTGAATACATTGGCCGTTAATTTCGGAAATTTTGAATTAAAAAAATGCAAATATCATAAATGGATTGCTTATCAGGAACCAAGAGATTCATCGGAATGCATGGAGGTTAAATTAATGATGCATTGTTTTGCCCAAGGAATGTCTCCAAAATTGTTTTCAGCACTCTTGTGGGTGTCTTTATGCTGTATAAAAGAAGTTGCTAAATTGTGTGGGCGTTTTGAAGTTCATGAGCGATGTGATGAGGTTTAAAATTTTGCTGTCTCTCTTTTCGAAAGAGTGGCAATTTTGCCGTCTACAATCGATGTTGATTAGAACGCAAAATTTTGCTTGATTGATTATTTGGATGGCTACCGGTCATGAAAATCACCATTTCTTTCCAGCTGTAAATAATTCTCTCAAAATTTAGAGCTAGGGAATAGTTTCCGGCTTTCTGAACATAGTAGCAGGTCTCAGAGAGGAAAAAATGCTAAATCGGAACATCAGAGGCTAATCTTATGAGTAAAAGAAAAGCTAATTAAATTAAATATTTTTATTAGGGATGCAACGAATAGTGATTTGGCCGAATGCCGAATATTCTGCCAAATTTCAAGCCGAATATCAAAATTTTAAAAACATTTCTCTTTTGATTGTAAATGAAATATTTTTCAAATTTTAAGTGAAAAAAATATAAGATTAAATAAAATTTATTTTTTTTTATTATTTGTATATTTAAAAAAATGTTAATACCTTTATGTATATTTGTAATATTTTCAATATCTTAATTACAGTAATAAGAAATGAGAAAATCTCATCATTTTGGGGTTGCCTCAAACAATAGAAGAGTCACCATTGCAAAACATAACAAACACAGAAGAAAATTGAATGGATAAATTAAAATTACTAGAAGTGAAAAAGATAGAAGATCAAATCAAAATAGAAATAAATTCCTATTTTGATAAAAAAAAAAACAAAAAAACACATCTAATAGGTATGACGGAGTGTCCTCTTAATTGGTGGGAAAAAAAGCGGAACAATTTCCAAGGTTTGTAAATTTAGCAAGAAAATATCATTCAGCACTTGCAAGCATTAGGTGGTGGCTGTTTATTTTCTGAAGCTGATAATAAATATGAAACCATATGGAACAGACTTCTATAAATTATATGAGATCCACTTATGTACTGTACAACTTAAAATTGGATAAATGTTAGATTTTTTAAAAATAATAATAATTGTACCAGAAAGAAAATCTGCAATATTCTTTATTAAATATATTTAAGACAACATTTTTAAAAACATTTTATCCCAATTTATTCTGCTGAATATCTGTTTAGCGTTCAGCCAGAGAGAATATTCGGGAAAGGGCCGAATAGGCCAAATAATGAATATTTGAACATCCCTAGTTGGTATAATACGTGTATGAACAGACTTCCTGCTGAAAAGCAGGAGGAGAGAGTCTACTCGACGGGGGGCACGACTGCTGTACCAGGGGAGGTACTCTCTCAAATCCCCCCCCCCAACATATTTATATACTAGTTGAATAGCCAGTTACGTGAACTGGATACAAAAATTCCCCCCAACATATTTATATACTAGTTGAATTGCAAGTTACGTGAAATGGATACAAAAATTTTCCCCGAAGGGGGGGGGGGGGCGCCACCGCTGCTGAAAATGCTGAAAAATTATGGTTCTTGCATCATAATTCCAGGCTTTGCAATGAAAAATTATGTATAATTTTATTAAATATACCTGTGCTTTATGCAACATAAAATTGGAGAAATATTAGAAGTTCTTTGATAAAAATGCACTGAAATGTAATTCTGCAATATTCTTTGATAAATGTGTATTTAAAATCACATTTTTTAAAAAGTTATTATCCTGAACATATTCGGCCGAATATTCGTTACATCCCTAATTTTTATTTCCACAGAAATCTTTGCTTTTATATTTAAAGTTAAACTTATTATATATATAATTCTCTCCCTGTTTTTATCTTTTCTTGTTCTCTATTTTTCATTTTCTTTCTTTCTCTCTCTCTCTCTGTATATATATACAGTAGGGTGGAGCGAAAAACATGAAACTCGTAAATTTGCAAAGCCTGTATGCGGAAAAGTTGCCTATTACTAAGCCTATTTATAATACAAAATCTCAGTTAAATCAAATTCAATTTTTGGCTACCGAAATAACTTTGAAATTCAGCTATTTCTCTTAGTTTGTCACAAAACTAACAAAAACGCATTCTTTATTATTACACTCGGAAGATATTTTACGAATTCTTCACGATGTTTTCCGCTATTCTGAATGCCGCACAATATCGTGAAGATGTCATGACAATATTGTAGAGCATCTTGAGCTAATAGGGCTGACATTAAAGCAAGTAAAATACTTGAAAAAAAAAAAAAAAGATTGCAACGAAAAGACAAGGCTGCGGAAAGAAGTCAAAACCTTCAGTTGCAAGACATTGAAGAAAAACAGCTAATTGACTTTCTCTTTCTGTTAGGTGGCAAATTTTAAATTCTTAAGTTCATCTGATGAATATGAAGATATTGAGTATAAACGATGCGAAATGAATACCACAATTATAAATCAAGATTCTTCTTTAACTTCTCAATTGAGAACTATTTTTCCAAATGTAGCACAGGCTTGCGACAGAATTAGTGTTTCTGAGAGATCAGCCGATATTCTTAGAAATGCAGCTTAAAAAGATATGGGAATAATTAAAAAAGACGATTCTTCTGAAGTAGTTGATCGTAGTGAAATCAGAAAGGAAAGAATAAAAATTCGCGGTGGCTCTTGAAAATTAAAAATGAGCGAAAACACTCTTATCGGAATAGGATATATAGTACTTTGACTGCCGGAAAGACAAGACTTTGATAATGGTTAAGGAAGGAGAAAGGGTTACTAGAAAGAATGTAACAGAACAACAGCATTCTGTTCTAATTTCAGAACCAGGATCTTGGCCATGTCACTCCAATATCTTTCACTTCTCATAACATATAAACAAGCATATTAATTTTTTTTGAAAAAAAGTTGATCGTTCTGAGTTACACGCTGTTGGGTGTGATGGTACAGGGATTAATACAAGTTCTAAAAAATGGTATCATAAGACAACTAGAGCTTTCTATGGGACATCCTCTGCAATTATGCATTCGTTACATGCAAATGAATTGCCATTACGTTATCTATTGCATCATTTGGACGGAAACACTACTGAGCTAAAAGGATACTGCGGAGAAATTGGGGGACAAAAATCAGAATCGTATGAAAAAACCCCTGTAATTAATTATAATTTTGCCTGATGCTGCCCTTGATGAACTTAGTACAAGTTAATGCTGTCTCTTTGAAATGTGTACGGGAATATTAAAAGGAAATATTTTAGTGAACTTGTCATGGAAGGATCCAGAGAAAATGAGTCCTTTCAGGTGATTAACGATAGCAAACAGAATTTTGAGGTTATATGTTAAAAACAAACAAACAAAAAAACCCCACTCATCAGAGAGCTTGAAAGTTCTAACAGAAGCATGTTATTAGAGTATACACATGCCCATGATTTGGTACTAATACTCGGTTATCTTGTTAGTATGGGAGTCTAAACAATTTCATAGCATAATAAAAAATGTCGATTTCTGCCTGAAGAGTTAATGCGCGTAATAGATAAAACATTGCAAAGAAACTGCAAAATTTGGTCATTCACAAAACATTTTGGTGGCAATTTTAGCCTACAGGCAGAAAGCCCCTGAAAAAAGTTATGTCTTAAAATTTAAATGAGGACAAATAGCAAAAGTAGACCGAGCTATTCATGAATTTTAAATTCCTACGATAAATTTCTAGGCGGATGACTACATAGATCTAATTGACGGCATTCAGTTACACTTACTGAACTACCACGTAAGGTACCTATTTCTGATGATGGATTTAAGGTGCTGATTTTGGGTCGTTCCTGCTTGAAATTGGTATTTTAGGATTTCCTTGCCATTCACAGCAGCAGAGAGTTGCTTCAGATTAGTTGCTGCATCATTCATTAGCTGCGGTGTGTGGCAGTGCTGCACGAAATGGATTCATGAGATAAAGAATAGCATCCAGATTCGCATTACCCAAATTTGAAACAAAAAGTCGAGATCTCCAAGTTTTATAAGGCAATTATTCTAAAAATTAGGGAACAAACAAAAGGTGGAACTCCATATAAAACACCTCTATGCGGTGAGTTCTGGGTTGTTTTCGCACAGAAACCAGCGGAAGTGGTCTCCCCTAAACTTTCTCGTATACTCCTAACACATATAGAGAAAAAAAATAAGCTAAAAGGCAGTAAAACGGACAAGAACCCTAACACAGTGAAGAAAAAAAATAAGCGAAACGTCATATCACGATTTCCGAAGGTCGTCCAACGCGGAAGTGGAATTAGAAGCCGGCTTGATAACCAATAGGGCTGGGTGTAATATAAAGAAAACGAAATTTGCAATTTGAACGCCTTTTTTTTAACCGATTGACACAAAAATTGGACACAAATCTACCATTAAGGTAAGAAGGCCACATACCAAATTTCATTTATCTGAGTATTTTTTAAAATAAGTTATTGCGTTCAAAAGTATGTGATTATACAGACAGACAGTCAACCCTTGGAGGGATTTTGTCCAAAATTTGATAGAAACTTACAAATTATGTGTAAAGACCACATGCCAAATTTCATCCCTGTAGCTTTAATAGTTTTCGAGTTATCGTGTTCACAGGCAGACATAATTCTAAAATTGTGTCTTTCGGACTCGGGGGAGGTCTAAAACGTGGTGATTCGTCAAAATCTCGAGTTCAAATTTTTTGACGATTAAAATATTTTCTCTTTGTATACTTCGTGTACGAGAAAGTAAAAAGCGAATAGGTGTATGAAAAATTCATAAAACTTAAAGATTTCTGTGTCAAATTTGCAGCTAAAGATTACTTTGTATGAAGTTTAAGTTCGCACAGTTGATTGCACTATTAAGGTAGCAACTGTTCTGAAGGTGAGCTAATAAATTGTTTACTTGATAATATTGTGGACTCTGCAATATTGTAATGATATCTTCACAATATTTTGTTGCTTTCAGAATAGCGTAAAACATCGTGAAGAATTCGCGCAATATCTTGTGAGTGTAATATCAGAGAATATTTCCAATTACCAATCGACAAACTATCTTTTGATCTGTAAAAACTTTTGATTTCTCTGACAGTCTAATTTTAATCACTCTTGGTCGCAAATCAGAGCTATTATAATTTTACGAATGCATTTTTGTTAGTTTTATGACAAATTAGACGAAATAGCTGAATTTCAAAGTTATTTCGGCAGCCAAAGATTTAATTTGATTTAGCTGAGATTTCGTATTATAAATAGGCTTGGTAATAGGCAGCTTTTCCGCGTACAGGTGTTGCAAATTTACGACGTTCATGTTTTTCGCTCCACTCTAATAAACAGTAAAGCACCGTTTTCTCATTTATACGTCGTTTCATCACAGTCCCTATTCCTTGTAATGATAAAGTACTTCGTTTATACGACGCAAGGTTTCGGTTATGCGTCGTTTGCCCCCATTCTAAAATTGAAAATTTCCTCCTTTCTAGTATGTGAACTGTGATAAAGATATCATGACTTTGAAATTATTCACAGTAAATGAATTAATAGAAGACAGATTATCTGGTGCTAGTTTAAGCGATGATGGAGTTATTCCACCTTTCTTTAAAGACGCAATGGGACTCCATTGAAAAATTTCGAACTTATTTCTTTTGTCAAAAGAATAGTGAAAAGGCATTAAACGAACTTAATTCGATTCATAATGATACACTTAATACTCACAGACAATCAACGCGTCGGATTTTCTTAATTAAATTCCTATCTGCATACACATAAATCGTAGGAAGATATGTATAATTAGTACTCAAGATATGCAATTAAAATATGATAATTCTCACTTTTATGATAAATGTTTAATTTTAAAATTTAATTATCGATTTTCCTACTGTGTGGTATTATACTAGTACTATCTTAAAAATACTTTAAAATTAATACCTTTAAATGAATTTGCATCAGTTGCATTGAATATGTAATAATCAAAGTTGTTTATTGAAATTTTGATTTATTCCTACGTCTTTTCATTTATACTTCGTTTTACGTTAGTCCCTTGAAAGACGTATAAACGGTGCTGTACTGTATCACATTTCTTCATTTTGATTAATCGATGGATGAATTACTATACCGAAAGTTTTATTTCCCATTCTTAAGTAAATTCTGTCTGTAGGCAAATCAGAAGTATTTGAAAATGTATATATGTTGGCATAGAAGTTTAGAAATTTTGCAGAAAGGGGTCTAGAGAGAGCTTGTGGAGGAATAATTGAAGGTCAGATCTCTGCCATTTGTTGACAATATAACCTCGTTTCATTTTTTCAATAATTTTTGGATTTTTATACCATCTTTTAAGTCATTAGGGCGAATTTTCTCTAAATGTCACGAAAAAGTTTGAAACT
Organism: Araneus ventricosus; assembly: GCA_013235015.1. NCBI lineage: Eukaryota > Metazoa > Arthropoda > Arachnida > Araneae > Araneidae > Araneus > Araneus ventricosus. Next base: position 63,434 of record BGPR01004787.1, read on the forward strand.
AATTAGTCTTGCAGCCAAAAAGGAGTTTTTTTGGGGGGAGGGGAAGAGACGTCAATCATTTTAACCCTTTCAGTCGGAATTAAGAAATAATGGAGTTAGAATTTTGTCCTATGACGTACAGTGTACTACTGCAAAGATTAAAGCATAAATGAAATTTCAAGCCTGAAGATGAAAAATTAAAGAAGTTACCCCATGTCCGGCATCCGGACGATACCGGATATTTCAACTGAAAAAAGACACAAAATCACACAAATTTCACTTTAAAATGGTTGTAAAATGGTAATAAAATATTCTAGAAGCCTTTTAAATGATAAAAAAAGGATTAAAACAAGAAATTACTTGAAAAACAAAATTCACCACCGAGCTCCATTTTGGAAAGAACTATGATTTTCTCAATTTTTTTTTGAAAAAAACTAAAAAAATAAAATGATTCCATGCCTGAAACGAAAAATTATTACGACGATTATATTGCTAAGAAAATCGAGAATCAAATAAAAAAAAACAGCATGTAGTTTCGTCAATTATTGAATTGATAGGAGCAGTTCAAAGTTGATGTCCGGTATACCGGACACCTGAAGGGGTTAAGCAATTAATACACATCATATTCTGTCACTTTTCTTACTTACAACAATTACTCTACCAATAGTTCATGTCGTAAAATCTTTGATACTGTCAGAACGGTTATCGAAACATTGTTTGAAACTTTGAGCGTTAAATTCTTTTTATTCTCATAAAACTCTTGCGTGACAAGAACCTGATTACCCATTTGATGAATTCATATGAATCATGCAATGTAAAACGACGAATGTGCAACAGCTCTGTTTTATTTTTGGAGTTTGAAATCTATTTTAAAGTGAAAGTCAACATTGTAGAAACTTTTAACAAAATGTTTAAAATTTATTCTGGAGAATGTTGGGAAAACAAATAAAATAATTATACATTAATTATTGTTGAGGGCTTTGAGTCCCCACTATTTATAAGGTATTTTTGAAATGGCACATTCAAGATCGAGAAAGATGTGGGCCTGGGGGGATTGGATATTCATTGATGGACATTAGAAACTGTGAAATAATTTTAAGTGTAATTATGGAGGTCATTTGCGTATTGACGTGCCAAATTAATAATTTTAAAAGCTTTCAGAGCTTTTATCAAATTATGAGTTCTCAAATGAATTTATAGGATTTGATTCTGTTACAAATTCTGATTGTTTTAAAAAAGTTATTTAAAAGGATTGTTAGTTTAATTTTAACTCTGGAAAATTACTTGGGATTCACAATGAAAAATTGGGGGAAAAAAGTTATTTGCAGCCGAAAATCTAGCAAATTGAATCTTTTATCTATTATTTTTGTCATTTTTTAAAAAAAATGTGACATAACCCGGCTTAGTTTAAACATAACTTAGATGATTTTTGATATTCTTTACAGAATTTATCCAGTTTTAATGTAATATTGTTGAAATTTCATATTTTTTGTGTTTTAAAATTTGTAGATTTGGTAGTTTTTGCGTTTTTTATCCACAAAGGGCTGCTTGATTTATATTGCTTAATTTTGACAGGCTTTATGTGAATTATTCAATCTGTCATCGTTATGTTTTCAGAATAATTTATTGATACATTATGATATTGAAATGAGATGAGCTTTGATTAAATAAAAATCCTTAAAATACATCAACGAATAGCACTGAAACTGTGGTTGCTAACTAAAATTGTTTAGCAAACAAATGGAAATTTTAGAAAAATTATTTACGGTAAAATTTATTTTTCTTACAAGGTTTTTGCTTCGTCTTATAAAATTTCTGTTCTGGAATTTTTATTTAAAATTTTCTTGAAGATTCTTTGCATAAAAGGTATTCAAGAATTAAAAACAAAACAAACAACAACAACAACAAAAAAAAAGACGCAAAAAGACTATTAGTGTATGTTTTTAAAAGAAGTATTGAAGATCGGAGAACAAATTTCTAAATTCATTAAGAAGTCCACGTAACGAGCCAGACTGATGCTGTTATCCTAGTGAAACACACGTAGTTGTTCAAAAAAAGTAAATTCTGAATTTTTTTTTTATATATATCAGGCAGCACTCTAAAAATAGAATGTAATTTCATTCCGATAGGATATCTAAAGAAAGCACATATTCCGCCGAGTTTTAACGCGCCGAGTCGACGTTCGAAATCCAACACATTTGTTCGAAATCTTTTCGCTTCACTGCAGGTGTTGATAGAGCTTCGGGAATAACGAACAGTCATTACGTTTCGTCGTAAAACGGGATAATTTCACGGACCGTTTCACCCGCCCCCAAAAACTGCACTGTTTTGGGAATGATTTTCCCGCACGTGTTTTCCCGGTTTTCCCATTTTCGGACGCTGCTTGCGAAATGAGTGCGCGGCCTTGAACGCTTGTTTTCTTTTGTTTCTGCAGCTGTTCCACAAATCACAGCTGCGAGTTGTTCCCTGTCTGCAGCGGTAAAAAGTAAAATGGCGTTCGCGAATCGTAATCGTTTGGTGTTTTTTTTTCTCTTCTGAAAAGTGATTTATGAACTCCGGCTGATGAAATGTTTTTGACCCCTTTCGATGATCCGGTAAATAATTGATTTTATATAAGCCTGAGCAATAAAAATTTGATGGGAATAGTCAATATTGAGATTCTCGCGCTTCGTTCGGTGTCATGATTGGTTGTTGATAGGTTCCACATATTTAGTGTATTCTACGGTAGTAAGAAAATGCTTAGTTATTAAAAAAATCTCAGAAAAAAACGTATTTACCATTTTTTCAATCGTGGCAAACATTTAGAAACCTGTTATAGCTATTTTCTGTAAAGAAATGTTCCTGTAGCAGTATTGTGTTTTAAACAAACTGGTTTTGAAGATTTTTTTGCTGTTAGTTGTGTCTTTTGGCAGTGCAGGGCAGGTCATTAGTGGTGGGGGTCTGAATCACTTATCTATTGTGAATTCCTTTGCTATTTTTTTTTTATACGAAAGAGGTATTTTTTTGTCTATATTATTTTTCGTATTGATATATAACGCATGATATATATGAGAGAGATAAGACAAATAATCGCGTATACAGAAATATCACTACGAATACAGTTAAAGAGAGAGAGAGAGAGAGAGAACTGAAGACTGGACTATATGTTGAAAAACTAGTCATTTTCAAGATAAAGAATCTAATAAGCAAGAGTGTTTTCATTTTTCGAAATGAAAAATGGAAATTGTTTCCCATTTTTCGAAATAAGCAAAGAAGTATTATTTTGATATACAGTAGAGTCTCCCTACAACGCGAAGTCTCCTTACAGCAATTTTCTCCCTATAACGAAATTTTTAATCGGAATATTAAATAACATTCAAAATATTCCCCATATAACGAAGTGGTTGTCTCCCTATAATGGATTTTTTCAGACCTTTATCTTTCTGATTTTTGTCATTTTTGAAGAAAGTTGCTAATTTCTGTGCAAACAAATCGCTCACGTTTCTGGAACCACTCGCATTGTTCATTCCAGCGATAACACATAACAATAGAATGCTATGTGAAGGGTAATGCAGTTGTGGGGACCTGGGTTTCTACTGAGGGAGTAACATTTCTACGGGTCAAGATTTCAAGAATCGGGGTGGAGTGGGAGTGGAAACAGAAAATGGATGTGACAATATGTATTCTGTGTTTATCCGTACTAGTACATATTATTCTCTAAATCGGTGAATTGTCTTCACTTTTGAGCATTTTATTTATACAATAAAAATTAGTATAATTTTAACAAATTTATAATAAATATTACTTCATTTTTAATTGAAAGTCATAATTAAATATTTTTGAACATATCGCACATACTAAAAGGTTTGTAACATTTACTTAAATAACTGCAAAAATCTCTAATCTCCGTATAACGAAATTTTCTCTATAGCGAATCTTTCAACTGGAACTAAGCGATTTCGTTATAGGAAGATTCCACTGTATTTTAGTTTTTCGGAAATAATTTTTTTAAAAAAATCACATGCACACTATTTTAAGCTGCGTTTAATATTTTTAATGCATTTTGACCATGTTCAATGATTCTTTTGTTGTTAATATATAAAATTAAATAAAACTAAAAAATGAAACTAGCAAGGGAAAAAAAGGACTCTCACCTAACTCTGAAACTGTAAGTTTAAGTGCCTTATAAATTTTGAGTTAATGTATAGGCATAACGAAAAAATGACAGTTATTATTAAAGCTGCACTTTACGAATTTTATACTATATCGACAAATGGTAATCTGTACAGTATTTACATTAATATAGGGAAAGAATATGAAAAATAATAAAAAGAATAATTGTAGCTTGAGCGAATAATTTAAAGTTATCAGTTAATTCAAGGTTAAATTGTAAAACTTCAATAGCTATGATGATGAACAACTAAATGATTGATTTAGTAACAAAGATTTGATTTAGGGATATTGATCACCTTTTTTTGGTTAGCACGAATTGTTAATTTAAATTTTATTTTAATGAAATGTAGTTAATCGTCATAAATAGGAATGTAACGAATAGTGATTTGGCCGAATACCGAATATTCGGCCAAATTTCAGGCCGAATACCAAATTTTTAAAAACATTTCACTTTTGATTGTAAATGAAATATTTTTCAAATTTTAAGTGAAAAAAAATATAAGATTAAATAAAATTTATTTTTTTTATTATTTGTATATTTTAAAAAATGTTAATACCTTTATGTATATTTGTAATATTTTGAATATCTTAATTCCAATAACAAGAAATGAGAAATCCTCTTCATTTTGGGATTGTTTCAAAGAAATAGAAGAGTCATCATTGCAGAACATGACAATGACAAACACAGAATAAAATTACTAGAAATGCTATTTTGATAAAGAACTTCTAATACGTTGGATGGAGTGTCCACTCAATTGATGGGGAAAAAATGCGGAAAAATTTCCAAGGTTTATTTTTAAATTTAGCAAGAAAATATCTTTCTGCACATGCAAGCATTATATAGTGACGTTCATTTTCTGAAGCTGATAATATACATGAAACCATATGGAACAATTAATAAAAAATTTAAAGGGGTGAACCTACATAAAATGTTATCCTTAATGTTTTAGCGTAGTATAATGAAATTTTCTTCATACTGCCTCATTATAATCAGTAAAACATATTTAATATCTTAATTACCACTTGTATGTTTATTTCGTGTAATTATAGGGACAGGAATAAATTAATCATGGCATTAAGTGCCGCCGACTTTTATTTGTGAACCAAAATCAATAATAAGTACATTTAATATTCTTCGACCGGTTGTCGTCTGGCGCTATGCAGTCAGGAATATATACGACGATCATTTTCTCGTATATCTTCGCTTAACAAGCAACATCACTTGCTACAGTTTTTTGAAATTTTAGAGAGGAAGAAAAATTGGAATTTTTCGCAACCAATAACAAATATTTCTGAATTTTTTTTGACATCTGATGTAAACATGAGATCACATATTCCTACCAGATGTGAAAAATCAGAAATATTCGTTATTGGTTGCGAAAAATTCAATTTTTTCTTCTTGCCTGAAATTTCAAAAAATTGTGGTAAGTCGTGTTGCTTGTGAAGCAACGTTATATATAACATAACATAACACCACTCCATGCCCCTGCAACTATAACCATATGATTATTTAAGCAGTGACGTGGTCATGAAGTGGAAGAGAAATCACAACACCCGAGGGGGTGACCTCTCTTAAAACTTGACAATTCTCTATGCCGCTGCCCTATTAAAAACGCAACAAGTCTAGCGACGGTATATGACAGCTTTTAATTTGAAATATATTCAAATTAGAAGAGCACGGTTTTTGGAAACTTCTTGAGTAAATTAATAATTCGTACTGTGGAACTTGACTTTCGTAGCTGACGGGACAACAATAAAAATTCAATTTATCCTAAAGTTTAATTAAGAAAAACTGGATTTAAAAAAGGATACAGTAAAATTAAACGACAATTTTGAAATTAAACAATGGCTCTAAGGATCTATTTGTAACTTTTAATTGTTTTAATAAATAGATACATATTAAGTAACTAGAAGATTTGTGCCAACAATATCTCAGATCTGATTGTTACAGATTTATTAACGAAAGTTGTAGTAGAAAATTTCATGCACATTGGCAAAGTGTTTAAGAAATAAAAAAAGAAAGCATAAAAAACAGAAATGATGAATGAGTTGACACTAACTTTCGTTTTGCAAAATATTTAAATATTCAATTCCAAAATTAAGTACGAAAAAGAAAGAACCTTTTTAACGAAAACGAAAGTAAAGATCTCCGGAAAAATAAATTAATTCTAGTAGAACTTCTATTTGATATTAACGAAGTTCCGCGTCTATGAATCAACATAAAATAAAAAAAGAAAAGAAACTGCTAAACTCAGCTAAAAAAAAACAAACACTCCCAAACTCTTATTTGATATCAAATCATCACAGAATCAAAACAGTATCCCGTATGCTAATTTGTAGACAGACCGTCTGAATCTCTTTGGCACGTATCCAAATTCCTGAGCGTTACCGAAATTTCAGAATAATTCTAATATAAATTTTATTAAATAAACTGATAATAATTATAAATACATTATTATATTAAAAATGATTTCAATAAAACGAAGTAAACAGTAAAATTCGCATAAAATGAGGTCAGAGGTTTTTTCTTTGTTTTTTTAATGTTAGAAATATCTGATTGATGTTTTTGATTGAATACGTTGTATAGCAATAAAGTCCTCGAGTGAATTAAAGGTCTTAAAAATTAGTCACTTACGATCACTGAGGACATAAGATAAGACTTATTTAACTAATGAAAACAACTCAGAAATAAAACATTTTTTTATGACTTCGAATTATAGGCGGTATTTTAAAATTATTGTAGTCGGAAATTCAAGGATTCAGAGATAAAATTCGCATTAAAAACGTTACAATTAGCCAAATTCCACGGTACGACGATTGACATGTGTGATAGCTAATGTGTAAAACTTGCATTAAAAGAGCAGTCTATAAAATTTCCTTGGCTCCATTAACAATACGGATAATGTAACAACACCAGTCCTCAACCACCATGACAAGATGCATTTTCTCTCATTTCGTTCGTACAACAATCCGTTTTTATTAAAGATGGCTTCGTTTAAAGCAAATGAGTAACACTTTTGGCAACTTCCTCAGTCTTGATAACGTAATCTTTGCACCGAAAAGATAAATTGCACACTTCCGAGAAAGTGATTAATAATTTGAGTCTGTTTAATCCTGACCCAGTGGCAAGACGATTATGGTAGGAAAGCGTAGCTGTGAAACAGTTTACACAACACGAAGCTCCTTTCGGCTGGAAAGCAAACTTAATCCGGAACTTCTACGTGAAACAGCTTTTATTTGTGGGTTTTGTTAAGCTCTTGTTATCAAGATTTTGCAGACTCTAGGCTTGCTTGTGTCGTGGTAAACCTGAAAAGTTGGATGAGGCAGGTGTATTTTATTTTTGTTATCTGGGCTTAATTATACATACGTTGATTTTCTGGGTAATTTTAGCTAAAAGTATTGATTTTCAGACCGAATTTTAAAAGTGTTTACCCTGTGCTGCACTGTGATATATCACTGACTTTGTTTCTTTTTTAATTTAATTGTGAGTAGTTAATTATTAATTTGTCTAAAGAATACCTTATTGCAGTTAAGACTGAAGTGGAAAGGATTTTCTACAAGATCAGCTCTTGATTCTTACCATCACATAATTAATTAAAAATCAAAATGCAATTTCTGAAAAAAAAACTATATAAAATAATTAGGCTCTTAAAAACTATTTTTCCACTTTTCCTGATCTATACCCTCTTCGCAGAGATCACATTTTAGTTCCGGTCCAAAATAAATTAATACAGTACCTAAGCGTGTATGGATCATTTATTCATGTTTACTCTGGAAAGTACAGAGAAAGATTAATTGAAAAAATTATTTAGAAAATTGCATGGTTGCTAAACGACTCATAAAAAAGCAGTTGATTGATTGAGTGATATTTTTTTATTTAATGAAGTAATATAATTTTGTAAATTATTCATCTGGAAAAAGAGTATCTGCATTTTAAAATTATAAATTGTTTGCTTCTGTTTAAAAGAATTTATTTGATTTTAATATTTCGGATACATAACTGTCGAAGCTATATTAAACATTATTTGAAAAAATGGGTCATAATATATGGACCCAGATTGCAGTATGAAATGAGATTAAAGTTGATTCAGTAGTTTTGTCGACAAGTTTTTTTTCTTTTCCCTATTTCATAATTATTTCGGCTAAAAATAATGTTACATTTTTTTTTTTACGTATGTTTTAAGTCGAAAGGTCGTATATTATTCAGAAGCGAAGATCTGACTCATTCTAGATTATATATTGGATACTATTGCTGAATAGACTTACTTAATAGTGATTGTGAAATGTATTTGAAAATGGCACTTCAATTTAACTTTTCGTTGCTTAAAAACATTATAGCTTAAAAGATCTAACTGGTTTATCTTTTTTTTTTATCGCCCTAAAAGGTAAGAAAAGATCACCCTTCCTAACAGCTAATCAGTCTGCAGTACTAATTATTTCAGATCATATGCAGTATTTAGACTGGAAGTCCCCTTAAGCAGCGCATACCATGGGAAGATTCTTAGCTAAATTTATTTATTTCACTAAGTGTTTAAACTTCAGAATTTTTTTTGTAACTTTTTCTGCTTTCTTCATTATTTAAGTAATAAAAATTCCTTTTGGTAACGTTTATTAAATATGATCTAATAGCTGATTTTATACTTTATTGACGTTGTACCGTTTAATCCATAGCTTTTTTAAATTGATAATTTTATATAGACAGAATGGAAAACTAGCATTTCGTGCTAAGGACAACCAGTCTTATGTCTTTCTTATCATTTAGAGTTTGTTGCATATAAATATTGAATAATGCCATTTCTATACTATAGTTAATAAATTTTATACACCTTAACACAACTGTTTGTTCTTAATATTATTTTTTCATCCCTCTCTCTCAGATTTCCCTAATTTTCCCTTATACCTTTATTAATTTTTCTTATCATTTTAATTTTTTATGCTCTATCTGATCACTCTCTGCTTCTTTAAAAAAAACCTTTCACTGTCTTTAATCCATGTTAATATATTGGACCTATTTTTAGTGTAATTATTGATATTGAATATTTCCTGTGATGGAATTTCTTATGACATTTTTATATTTCCCCCTTTTTTAACAACTTTTAATTATATTACTTTATTTTTGTTTGATTATCTTCTTCTTTGATATTGTCTTACATACTTTTATTTCTTTTTTTTTAAAGTAATTGTTTAATACGATGATTAGAAATCCGTTCTATTATATACTTATTTCTTAAGTCTTTGTTGTACATTTGTTGCGCAAGAGAAGTGGACGATGTCTCGAATAATAAATAAAGGGGAAGGATATAATGCATAACAAAATCCTTAATTTTCTCCCGATAGCTGTTTTAGCAATTATTTATTCTTTTTGGTTTCGTAATTATGAGCGATCTATTTAATCGTTTATCATTTTTTTTTTGTTTTATATCGTTTGATGATTTTTTTCGTATTCAATTGAAAAAAAAAAAACTTTTTTTTTAAAATTGAGACTTGTCATTTGATTAAAAGCTATTTAAAATATTTCGTATTTAATCGGTTTGTAATTATTCATTCTGTTCATTCTTGCTCGTTTATTTAACCCAGTTTCTTGTTAGAACATTTTATATGTATATGATTTTCTCTTCGATTTTATTATATTGTATTGGTAGACTAGCTCGTTTAAATCCTCTTTCTGTTAACGCATGCTTAACAGTTGAATTAACTGGGTCCACAACCTTTAGTTTAGTTATTTGCCTATGAAGTGAATGCCTAGAATAAAGTTGTCTATATCGTTACTTTTTTATGTTTTATAATCTAATTATTTTAACTTTAATAATATAATAAATGCGAAAGTGGGTTCGTCTGTCTGGTTCGTCTGTCTGTCTGTCTTCTGTCTTGTCTGTCTGTTTGTTGCTTTCACGATCAAACGAAAACTGATTTGGATGAAAACCCAAGGCATTGGGTAAAAGCCCAAAACTCCAAGAACGGACATAGGCTAGGTGAAATCACGCTAAATTAATTATTTTTTGATTACAGACAGTACCAGGTTAACAAGAAAGCTCATTGACTCTGGATTCGGTGATGAAAATTTCTTATTCTTCAATCAGCTGTCACGTGATCCTTTAGGAAATGCGAAAACATGTGAATAAAATTATTTTCAAAAAACAACACGTAACTTTTTCCATAACTTCCTGAACAAATTGTCCGATGCAAATTATTTTCATACCATCTTAAAGATAAAAAATTTACCTCTTTCTCCAATGATACCACTTATTTCTCTGTGACATTTTTTCATTCAATTTTTATATTTTTTTAAATTTTACGTGCAGATGATTTTAAATAATGCAAATTTATAGCTACTGGAGTTTCTAGGAATTGGTTAGACTTTGACCAATTCTGTATTCTTTATTTCTGAAACTTTCTTTCACATTTATAAGCATCCAGCAAAATAAGGCAGAATTCTATATGGTATCTGTTCGTCTGCCTAGTCGGTCGGTCACAAGAACCTCCCAAACGGTGAAATGGGTATGACGTGAATTTATTACACGGCACTTATAGGAGCATATTTTAGGTCAGGTTATTTTCTAACTTTCAGAGTTAATTAGTTCTGCAGATATTTAATTAAATAACGAACATTTAGTCATTTCTTTAAGCCTAACAGTTTAGACGTTTTTTTAACAATAACTCTGAAATCTCTACAGACAACAATTATTTTATGCCATTTTAAAGACTAGAAAATGATCTTTTTAATGCTATTAATGCCTATCAGTGATGAAATATTTTCTCCGATCTTATGTTACTAGTAAATATTTTAAATACTTTAACAATGCTTTTATCTGAGAAAATAAATTAAGCCAAATTACTTGTTTCATGGGATTTTGCCAGTGTTAAACTAATAAAAGAGAATATTGCTTTCTTTGACCATAAACAACAAAAAGGAGATTTACACTTCCGGTTTCCTGGTTGTAAAAGTATTTACAGCTTTAATAAGCTGCTGCGATCCAAATGACGTTAGGTGAATTCATTCTCTTGATGTTTTGAAGTTTAATTTTCGCTATGAGATATTACAAAAACTTCGTAGATACGTGTAACAAGTGCATTAATAAGGAGCATCATATTTTGCAGAGCTCTTCTAAGATCTTAGAATTGCTGTGAAACCTTTCGACAAGCCTAGAATGGTAGTTTGGTACCAGCAATTGGTTACGCAACTGATATAAAGAGACTGCGCAAATGGGCACACGGTTAAAAAAATTACACACCCAGGTACAAACGTCGTGAAAGCCAAGCAAAGTTACAATTGACATAGGAGAAGAGAGAGGTTTGACCACCCTTCCTGATACCGAAGGATTTATCATCCAGCTCAAAAGCACAAATCCCTGTAAAACATCATCATGAGGCCCAGGCTGCACCCTGCGCGGCAGGCGTACATCGGGAAAACCATATCTTTCCTATGGGCAACTACATGTGGCCCAAGCATGTGTGGCAGCCTACAAAACCTTTAAGGATTCAGGGGTTAATGGTATATACAAGTAGAGTATTACTTATAGATAAATAATCTACATAACTTTATATCAGCATACATGTATAGCACACTCCTGTCAGCTGTCCAATCAAGTACATCAACCGTCAGAACTTTCTTTTCCCCTCTTTCAAAATGCAACAAAACATTTACGTTCGTGGAATTGTAAAATAAGAATAATCTAAATTTTCTGCGTATCGAAGTCGCGGGTAACAGCCATAGTCTGTGAATATGTTATGAAAAGTGCCCTTTCTGGTCACAAGAAATTGCTCTTAAAGGGTGAACAGCAGCCGACATGAAATTTGTATGGCGCCATTCTGGGGTCGACATTTCAGGTTATCTGTGCCATTTTCTAACTTTCTCTTCGAAATTAACACTCCAAGATAATTTGATCTCAATAACGAAAATTGTCAACTGGTTTTTTTGCCCAGTTTTCTGCCAATAACTCTGGAAAGAATTATTGCACGAAAATGACTTATATACCATCTTAAAGAGGGGAACAATTATCTTTAATGATACCCTACCATTTTTTCAATTTTTTTTAGTTTGTGATTTCTTCTTAATTTTAATAAACTTTCAAAACTATCTAAAATTATGATTTAGTAAATATTATTTTTTAAAAAATTTAATTAACCTAATATATTATTTCATCAAATCTTCAATTGTGTTTTTAGGATCATTTAAAGCTGGTGATAAAATTTTTGCTTCCTTTAGATTTTTTCTAGGAAAGGTAGAATTTCATTTCGCTTTTATTTAGTAGTATGTATACTTTTTTTAAATATTATGCAGGTACAGTAATCCACTTTAGAAGCTTAATTACTCTCTGGTGTGATGGGCCGTTTAATTTTTTGCCAGTTTCTGAGTCCTATTCCTTATTGAAAGGAGAGTATAAGAACATATGTTACGACTGCCATGGTTGTTTCCTTCCGTCAGACACAAACACTGGAAAAGAAGAGAATGATTATCCGTCCCTGGCAACATAAACCAAACTATACAATGGCAGATCTGTGCCAGTTGTTAATATTATTAATGAGACATAGAGGAAGAGGCGGGTTTGAATATCCAATGGTCAGACGACACGGATGATGCAAGAAACGGAAACCAATGGAAACAATGTCATCATGATAAAATTGTTTAAGTAAGTTTAAAGTTATAGTATTTAGACTTAAAAAAGAGTTTTTTTATCCTGAGCAACGCGGGTATACTAGCTTAATATATCATAGTTTAGTTTAGTTTTAATTTAGCGGATTTACATCCTGGGTTGAAACCACACATATTGCTAGAGACGAGTCTCTATAAAGTTTGGAAACCATGGTCAGGATGACGAGTACGACAACTCGAACCTTCAGCAGTATAAAGAGGGGACTAAACTTAAATATTTTAAAGAAAATGGTAGAAGAGGCGTGATAATTTTACTACAAACCAAAGAACGCGTTGAAACTTTTCTCACAAAAAAGGTATTTAAATTCTTAACATTTTAGCCCTAATAATAACTACTAGTAAATAATAACTACTAGTAAAACATATTTACGTTAAAAGAAAACGTGAAATGAAAGTATCTATCTATTAAATGTTTTCAAGCTTTCTTATCAACAGTAAATTGTTGTGATAAATTATGCATAATGAATGATTTGTAAAGGGCGAGTTTGTTTTCGACCCATCAAACATATGGATGAGAGGTGTAGTGTTCTTGTTATGATTTTATCATTTTCTGACTTCCAACTTATTATCAAGAGGTTTTTATATTGTCTCATTCATCTTGATATAATGATTGTTAGTGACATGAAAATGTCCTTGTCAATCCCCCCTCCCAGAAAGTTAGAAAAAAACAACGCCGTTCTTCATAATTATGAATAAATAAAAATAAGTTGTTTTCTTTTATTTTTATTCTCTTTTTGCATCCGAAATCGAAGAAACAATTTATGCTTACGTTCGTCATAGTCTTGAATTAATTTCTTCCTCATCCCTAACAAATTAGGAAATCATCTGGATGATAATTCATACTCGGAAAAATCTTTTCTCCTTTACTCTCTTCAAAACCCAATTTTCTTTCATCCTTGTCATCGAGATAATCTGTAATTTATCTTGGAGGATCAATTTCTCGAATTCTTTTGTTAATTCCTATCTCGCGAAAATGAAAAACGATCCTCTTATTTGAAATTTATTGAAAGTAATTAATACCACTAGAATAAAATGAAATAGAACAAAAGAAAATCTGCATAAAAGTTTAAATCTGTTATTTTCTGAAGAATGAAGTTTTTTTTTCTCCCTTTTTTTGAAGGGGGCGAGGGGAGTATTTCTAATGCTTTTTTGTGGAGTGAAGATTTTTTTTTGCCCTCCCACTTTATTCTTCTGTTTGCTGTGTAAACCAAATTGAAAGTGGGAACGAATTAAAAAATTAGTGGTTTTTGGATTTTTTTGGTAACGCATTTAAGACAAATTAAGCTTATCTCAGTTACACCTTTAGGGATGTGTTGGAAGATAAAAGTATTAATTCCCCCTTTTTATTATTTTGATTGGACTTTGAAATTAAAAAAAAAAAAAAAAAGCACATTGAAAGAATGAAAGAAAGTTGATTCAAAGAGTCTTCTTTTTTCGATTGCATTGTAAGAACGGGAGGGTTATTTAGAGATAATTTTCCTCCTCGGATAATGTTCCTTTTCTTTCTTTTTTATTTTTTTACTAGCTGATATACCCGGCGTTGCACAGGATAAAAATACTTTCACGTCTAATATTTTTAATGTTAACATTACTTTCATATAAAATATTATAATACATCTATTATAATTTATAATATATTTAGGACGATAAATTATAATACATATATTATAATTTATCGTCCGGTACGTTTTTTTACTTAAAATGAGAATATGAATTGAACCAGATGATTTTTAAAAGCCTCTGAAAGCTAATTTTCTTCATAAACTATTAATATTATTTAGCCTTCTAGATTCGTGAGTGGAAGAGCTTGAACTGCGCATGAACATTAGAAAGATAGCTTTTAATGAATGAAAAATTAACTATTTAACTAATTGGCACGAAAACTTCACTGATACCCTACTTATGCTTCATAATATTTTGAAGAAAATTATTTATTAATTTGGCTTTCTATAGCGTTCAAAAAATTGGTGTTTGTTTCAGTTTTATTTATATAAATATAAAAATTATAGCTTTGTATGAGGCTTCTCAACTTTTTTGGAATAATTACAGCTTCTTCTTAAGATAACAGTCCGAGTTGGCAAATGTATATTCATATGGATATACAGGATGATTCAAAGAAACGTGGCCAAACTTTAAGGGTGAAGTAGCTGGATGCACTGGCTTTTGTACTTGACCAAAGTTTAAGGCTAGGTGAGGCGCCTAGGAACAGATTTCATATTTTTCAGAATATCACTTGAAAGGCTGGATGAATTTTCATCGAACTTCGGTCATGTAAAGAATAGGTTTTAACTCAGAATTTACATCAAAGATTCGGTCACGAAGGCATTCAAGGGACCGTCGAAAATTTGATGAACTCGAAGAGGGATTTTCGCTCACCCTTCTTCACAGAAAGCTGATAATGGTTTGCAACTTTTATCAAGTCTTTTGTGTGATGTGCGCAATAGTTAAATTTTTAATCCCAAATTTTTCCGCATGTTTTTTGCTTATAACTTGCAGAGTTTTCCTTGGAAATCTATGACACTTACAGAGTACGTGGCAATATTTTAGAGAAACATTGTGTTAAAATTTCACGTAAATATGGTGAGTACTAAAGGAGATATTAGCATTTATAGTAAATAATTTTTTACTGCGCATGCGCGATAGGTAGCGTAAATTTTCTTTCACAACTTCGGAGTCATATATATAGCGCAACTTGTATAAAAATTCCATTTCTATAACGTTAATATTCAGAGAGATATCGGCCTTTTGTCCAGCACTGTTTTACTTTTAATGCCATCTGCTGCCTCCAGATGGCGTGTGTGCACCATTCCTTTGCGATTCTGAAAGCTTATCATGTGCCTGTCCTACCCTTAAAGTTTGGTCACGTTTTTTTTAATTACCCTGTATAAAAAAATAAATGATGACTGAGTTTGACAGTACAGGTAGAGCTGTTTGGTGTGTCAACATCCAATTAAATAATCCTGAATACGATTTTATTGTATTGAAAACCCTTTGTACGTTTCTCATTTATACTTATCGTTTCATCACAGTCCCGAATCATTTATAAAAATTGTAATGATGAAGTATTTCGTTTGTACGACGCAAAGTAAGCAAAGCTTCGGTTTTATCTCGTTTTCGCCCTTTCTGAAATTCGTGAATTTTCTGCCTCAATTATTATTTCTCCGTTCGCATTATTTTAAATTTTTTAAAATTAAACTCTTACCTGGATGCGCAATGCACATATACTAGTACTATGCTAAAAAACTTTAAAATTATTAGTTTTAGATGAATTTGCATTAGTAGTATTAAATTTGTAGTATTTAAAGTTATTTATTAAAATTTCGATTATACGTCGTTATACTTCAGTCCCTTGAAAGACGTATAAATGGTGATTACTATATTTTTGAATTGAGTTTAGATTCCAACACTAGCAATTGATATTGTGGATAGTAAAATATATTTCAAACGAAAGGTGTCTTTCAGGTGTCTAAGAGGTATATCAACACGTATGACGTCATTCACAATTGGAGCGTTCGCTCGCCCTTTCTAGATGCTGTCAACTCGAATAAACTGACTGTACCGCTGACTATTGAGCAGAGCATTGAAAATGTGGATATCGATTATCTAGAACAGCGATACCCAACCTTTATTTCCCCCAGTACCCCTTGACTAGCCTTTTTATTTTTGAGTACCCCTACTTTTGGTTCTAAAGTTCTGTTCATAAAGTGCTCAAAACAGTTAACCTAAAACCAGTCTTTTGGACACGTGAAGAAATTCTGTTTGTCAACAGGACACGGTCCATTCCCTTCATTCTTTAACCGCTTCCATTTATCGGATTGTGACTCTTGTGCTTGCGGAAAAGTTGGCGATCCCATCCACTATGCGACATCTTGCTCATTGACTCTCTCTTGTCGTATTAGGAAACCTTCTACGTCACTGGAAATTCTGTGGTAACTAAGAGTTCTTGAGAATCCGAATTCAAGAAAAAGAATTATAAGCATGATTAAATTCATAATAGAAAAGGAAAACATAATACGACCGGAATAACTACTCAACTGGCTTTGGACAATAATTCTAATTTATTCTGCATTCAATAGACTGAACATACTAAGTCCTTCCTTTCTAATAATTATTTAATAGTAATCTTTCTATTCCTTGTATTCCACAATTAACACGCAATGGCTCCCCATCTTTGCTACGTTATTCAAAAACTGCGCATTGATGTCAGCTTTTTCATGTTGTTCGTCCTCATCTTCATTCATCATTTTTCTTTCATTCACACCGTGATAATCAAGACATTGTGTATATTCCTTTATTTTGTTGTCAATTCTATGTGTAAACACCAGCTATGTAGTTTCTTCATTTGCCATTCTTCTGTATGCAATTTTTTTTTTTTTTTTTTGCATCTTAATAAAGTTCACCTACATCTATACCAAACTGGATAGGAGCCACATGAGCTCTAGGGACGGCGGTGTGGTGTAGTGTTGAAGTGAGTACCCCTACTGTCACATCCCCTTCCTCAACCATCCCTTCTCACAAATCACTCTTTTTTTAATAATGTTTAGGGCTTAGGTTAGCTTAAGAGACAAACGACTTGAATTAACTTAATAATATTTGTGGGATTTATTTTTGATTTTACATTTTATTCCATTTTTATTACTCTTCTAGTTTTATAAATGAAAACAACACTGAAGTAATTTCGCCTTAACTTTTGATGTAAGCTATAAATTACTCGTCGTGATAATCAATTGTTCAAATGGGAAAGCAGGTTCAGTGTAATCATTGATCTAGTTTCATGGAGCTCAGTTTTATAAGATAAGGTTCAAATGAATTCAGTTTTATAAGATAAGGTTCAAATGAATTCAGTTTTATAAGATAAGGTTCAAATAAATTCAGTTTTATAAGATAAGGTTCAAATAAATGCAGATATAATCTCATATCTGGAGCTGCCTTAACCTTATTGCGATATTTGTTATTAATATACTCAAAGTTATATTGTTTCCACAAGTTTTGTGTTCGTTGAAGATATTGAATTTTTCATTGCTTAATTCTGAGTTTTAGTACTCTTCTTTTGCTGCTACCCAGTAGTCTTTTTCACACGAATTTGAGGAAACAAATTCTATAACTTTTTAAAAAAAAATAATCCCTTATATTAAGACTTATTACTTCCTCGTACTTCTAACTGGTCTACCGCGTATCTCCAGGGTAAAAAATATACGGGTTGTAATAAAAATAATTGAATATAAAGCAAATGTAGCCTAAGAATTTTTTTTTTTGTCTTTCTCTGGTTTTTATTATTTCCTGTTTTTACGTTTTACATTAATGTGTAATTTTTTAGATGATGAACTTTCTTATGAGTTACTGTTAGATTTTTCTTTCAGGAAAATAGTTATAGTCAAGTACTGTTATAATAAAGGTGAATAATACTATAATAATTACTTTAAAAGTTGTTTAGCGTATTGCTGATTGTAGGATCGCTATTAAATTCGATGATTCAGGTTGTCTTAGTTTTAATTGGACGCAGCTATGCAGTCGAGAACCAATCACCACATTTTGGATTTCGCGTTCAATACTGAAAATTGTACCCCAAGTGTATGTAGTTTGTCGTGCTAAATTAGAGCAGCCCCTACCCGTTGCTTAACAGCCTAGTTATAATGTAATGTTTGATATTAAAAATATGCAGCATTAGAATATTTTCTGCGATATTGTACTACAGTTGTTGCCGCTTGTAGTGATCACGCGTGTAACGATCAGTCGGTTGTACTGATCAAAATAGCTTGGAACGGATGTCCCGTATCTAAACATATTGAAAATCCGCCGGTTTTAGTGATCAGCAGTTCGCTTGTAGCGATCGGTTTCGATGGTCGGGCGGAAGAGTTGAGCCCGGCGGAAGGGTCACGCATCAGGACAGTGCCGAATGCCACAAGAGAAATCACCATCTGCCCAAGAGAATCTAGAAGCTCTTCGAAGATCAGTCAAATATCGCGCTGAATCTTTTGGTGGGCATTATTCATTTGAACAGTTTATTCAACAAATGCTTGAAAACTTAAAAATAAATAAATAAAACTAATGGTAGTTTTCGAAAGTCTTAACAAATTAGTTCGCCGCTTTTTCAATTCCGTAACATTGTTTCCTGGTTTTTCTTGATTGCAACGAATGACTAATACCAATGTTCAAATGTGCTTCTGCTATATATTACATCTTATCAAGGCTCTTATTATAGCCTGCAGTTTTGATTATTGAATAATGGTCAATTTGCCATTTGACCGAAAGTAACTTATAAGCGGCTCCACTGATAACCTTTCCCACTGTTGCTCGCCTGTATCGAATTATTCTTTTAAAATTATAAGCTAAAGTGAAGTCACTCATAGATGTTATAACTCTGATATAAAATTACCTATAATCCATTAAAATCTCAATTATGGACCTTTATTGAATTATATTGACAACGCACCCTCAAAACAGAGGGGGAGTCATCTAATGAGACATACAAAACCCTACCCTGTTAAAGTTAAAATACGATTTTAGGGTTCCCTTAAATTGCATAACCTTCTAGTTATTTTTATGTCATATTTTCGTATACTATTCGACTAAATAGTATTACAAAATATATTTCTACAAATTTCATTTTATAATTACTATTACGCAAGAAGGAAAAGTTATTGGGATTGGCAACATAGTACATTAATTTCTTTGTGAGACTAAGCAAATTCACCTCATACATAACCAAGCTTTTCGTTTCATCCAATTTCTTTCCTAAATTTTGAGGCAAAAGCCTCTGCCCATGACCAAAAGTAATGATTCATCGCCAAACCACATAAAAGAAGAGCGGAACGAACTCGAGTAGAGCAGAAAGAAGGAAAGAAATGAGTTAAATCTGTTCCTCTGCCAAAGCCTTGTAATAAAACTCGCGCAATGCTGACCACTTTTGTGAAGAGGTCGGTCTGGGGAGAATAAACGACATAAAAACGAAAATGAATTTCGATTAGAAGCGGAATTTGACAGGGAATAGATGACTCTCATTTTTAGTGAAATGGCCACTTCAGGACTTCCCTTCCACCATCGGGTCAATGGATGGGACTGAACCGAATTTATGGTCTCCTTCGGTAGAAGGGAAATAAAAAAATGCACGGGAGCATGTGTGTGTGCGCCTTTTGATTTTCCATCCACTTCATTTGCTTTATTTCTTCTTGTTTGTTGGGCGGCGTTTGAAAAATGTAGAATGTCCGTTTTTTGGAATGGGATGTTTTCCGAGTGGCTTGTGTTGGCATGGATTGGATTTAAGTGTTTGAGGGGAAGTGATTGTCGGTCTCTTTTGCAGCATTGAAGTGAATTTCATATTTGATTTTGCTCTGAAGAGTGATGTTTGTAGATGTGCTGCAGATTTTGTTTGGTGGGATGAGGGGGAATAGAAGTCCACAAAGAAAATTGACGAGGATTTCTTGCTCTGCTTTTGTGGTTTACTTATTATCAAGCGACATTAACATCAAATATGCGAGTGAGAACATACATCGAGTGGAAAAAAGACATTGAAATGAATGGACAATAATCTTTATTAAAGCATAAATTATTCGAAAATTTTTACTGCAATTGTCTCTTTATTCCACTTCCGTTAGACGCTCGAATTCTTCTGAAGACTCCAAGGGTAAAACAGGCAACAATGGAGGAAAGGATCCCTAAATGATTTTTTTTACCATTGCTGCCTGTTTTATTCTTGCTGTGGATGATGTACTTGAATGATTATTTGTATGTGGTTTTGAAGTGAATTTCATATTTAATTTTGTTCTGAAGAGTGACGTATGTAAACGTGCTGCAGTTTTTTTGTGCTGGAAGTCTGTAGAGGAAATTGATGTGATGTATTTGGTCTTGCTCTTGTGAACTTGAGCGATATTGTCATCAGGTATGCTAGAGGCAATGTCTGTTAAATAGAAAGAAAGGGCTGTGAAACAAATGGGCTTAATTAAAATTCTGAAAAACTATCTCTATTTTTGCATGGATTTCTTGATCATTTTTATTACAGCTATCTACTCATATCACTTCCGTTAGGCAGTTCTCCAGAAGAATTCAAAGATAAAACAGGCAATATTGGAGGGGGTAAAATAGCTTTTTTTCATTGCTACCTGTTTTCTCCTTATAACGGATGCTGTCCTTGGTTGATTAACTGTCAGGCCTTTGAAGTGAATTTCATATATGATTTTACTCTGAAGAGTGATGTTTGTGCATTTGCTGCAGATTATGGTGTTGGAGGCAATGGAAGTCGAGCGATATTAGCTTCAAGTATGCAAGAGAGAATTTCTGCTTGGTGGGGAGGAGAGGGCTATGAAACGAATGGGATTTTAATTGAAATACTTAAAAGCCATCATCTCTATTATGCATGGACTGTTCGATAATTTTTTGCTGCTACTGTCTCTTCATTCCACTTTTATTAGACAGCATAATTATTCAAAGATTATACAAGCAGCAACGAGGGGGGGGGATTTAAATAAAATAGTTTTATTTTTCTCCTTTGTAACCTGTTTTAGCTCTACGATGGATAGTGTTCCTGACTAATTGTCGGACTTTTTGCGGCTCTAAAGTGAGTTTCATATTTTATTTTGTTTTGAAGAGTGATATTTGCATATGTGTTTTTCGGGACGGAATCCCGAATTTTTTCAATATTGACTGTTGGAGGTTTTCATCAGCTGTTTGAAGGAGAATGCGATTAAAGTGTACAAAAAGTGCATTTGATTGAATGGGCTTTAGTAAAAATTTTATAAACCATCTTCAGAAATGCTGTGTTTGCTGATTTATTTCTATTTGTTCATCACCTCTACTTGTAAGTATCCTTTCATTCAGCTATAATTAAACAATAGATTTCTATGTAAGGCTCAGTAGAATGCTATTTTATTCATTATGGCCTTTCTTACTACAATTCGTTTTGTTACTTGAACAGATTGATTTTAAAAGGTGATTTCTGCAGCCTCGGCCGAAATTACTTTTTTTTGCGTTTTTGCTTCGATGAAGGTAGTTGAATTGTTTAGTGTAAAATTCTGCAATTCACAGTTTTCATCGAAGTTTCCGTATGCTGTTAGAAGGGAACTTCTGCGCAGAAGACCCTTTTTAACATCAAATTTGCTGTTCATCGCTAGATGGCCAATATACATATTACAAGAAAAAATGCTCGAGTGATGACTTTTATGGAGAAACGTGGACTATGGAGAAAAAAATGGAACTATGGAACCGTGACTTCTATGGAGAAAAAAAAAAATGACGGGAGGCTGTCTTTTCAAACAGCCGCTGATGTTAAAGGCGTAGGACTACTTTACTCGCGTGACCTTTTTTCTTCTCGAGGTTTCTCGTAAGTTTTAAAGTCTAATTAAGTTTTTTTTTTGTAACTTCTGGTGTTACCCTTTATCTCTAAAATAAGACATTAGTTATGTTTTGAATATATGTAGTTACCGAGATAAAGGCGATCTCCCATACCAAGTTTTGTGGCGTTTTGGCGTCCTTCCTGAGACTCCAATGGGAGGAACGTAGTCCTATGTAAAAAAAAAAACCCTTTTAAAATTTCAGAAAATTAATTAATTCCTTTCATCATTTAAAGTACACCAGCTCTAGCTCCGAGTGCTAGTCTCTCTTGTTGGTTTTTTTATTTTCTTTGGTTGGGGCTGATTTTGTTTTGGCTTTTTATTTTTTCTTGTATACTAAGATTTTACATAGAGAAAGAATTGTAATCGCCAAAAAATTCGATCTCTAGATTTTGATAAATTTCGACGTTTTGGACTACTCATATTTATTTGCGTGCAAATTTTCGTTCCTATAATTTATTATTTCTTTAAATTGTGAAAATTAGAAAAAAAGGCAGTCCACCTGACATTATTGAATAGATAATTTGATTTTATGATTTCATAAAATATTTTTTTTTTAATTTTTTCTTTTACTGAAAATAGTTTCCGAAATTGTTGCCAGAAATCATCAAAATTTACGAAATCCAAAAACAACAGTGCCAAACCGTCAGTCGAAAATGGAATTTCAGATGCTCTTTAGGCATTTTTTTATTGATGTCGGGTCGAAAGCTTGTAGCTAAACAACATATAGGTTTAATAAATTATCACTTCGTCTTATAAATTACATCATGTATACGTGAAAGTCGAGGAGAGAAGATTTCAATCTCTCCTCTATTTTTTAAGCAATTCGATGTACGAGTTTTACATTACGTTTTTTAAAGCAGTTCTACACGATATTACGTGGTAGTCGAGGAGAGAAGGCTAGAATATCTCCTCGATTTTTTAAACAGTTCAATACACGATTTTTTAAGCAGTTCTTCACGATCCGTCTCAAACATCTCAGCACTTCATTTCTATTTTAACCTACTAGCATGCATTTAGATAATAAAAGACCCTAAACGGTCCGTACTTTTCTCACATCAAAATCGCTAACTCAACTTAGCATACCCAAATACCATACCCTATGTTCCGCACTAGTAGTATCCTATTCTACTGAACACACCGCTCGAGTAGATTTAGTTGTAGCACTTTAAATAAATAAGAAGGCTACTGTTCTCTCAAAGTCCCGTTTTCTTATTCTGGCAGGAATGGTTCTGGAGAGAGTTTTTCTAGGAAGGAATGATATTCTGGGAAGGGTTTCGGTATATTAAAAGATTCCTGTTTCAGAGCGGTATTTTTTTTTCTCTATCCCTTTGTTCTTGAATTCAGTTCCCTTCTCTCTGGAAGGAGACTTTATGGAGACGGAATGAAAAATCGACGGTCTTTTCCAGAGGCACTTACCGTTCCTGTGTTTCGTATGGTCTCGTTTCTTGCTTCGTTGGTATTCTCTATTTTAACGTAGGATTACGTTCCTCCCATTGGGATGGTGTCTATGCTTGCAACTTGGCGGCAGGGGCGGATTAAGCTTGTTGAGGGCCCCTGGCGCTGAAGTTCTTGGGGGTCCATTTGAAACTATTACGCATATGTGTACTTAAAAATTTCGACTTGTGAGTTATGATGTTTTAAAATAAGATAATTTCGCATACTTTACTCACAGTAACTATATTTTTAACTTAGGACTACGTTGCTCCCATTGGGGTCTCAGGAAGGAATTTGATTCACACTCCAAAACGCCACAAAAACGTTGTACGGGAGATCCTCTATATCTCGGTAACTACATATATTAAAAACATAACTAATGCCTTATTTTAGAGATAAAGGATAACAACAGAAGTTACAAAAAAGAAAAAAAAATTGCAGTCGGAATTGTAGTTCAGCGACTACTCAGTTGCTAAGTTGGGCAAAAGTACGCATGAATTGGTGACGCGATCCTCTATATCTCTGTAACTACATATGTTAAAAACATAACTGTCTATTTTAGAGATAAAGAGTAACAACAGAAGTTACAAAAAAAAAAAAAAATGAAAATCGTAAAAGAGTCACGCGAGTAAAGTAGTCCTACGCCTTTAACATCAGCGGCTATTTGAAAAAGACAGCCTTACGTCATTTTTTTAGACTATGTGTTGTTTGATCCGCTGGGAAGTCTCAACCATCTCAGTGTGGGGTTTTTTTTTGTGATGGACGATTTTATGTTTGTATCATTCACGCCAAAATGCATTTTAATTATCGTCATAATCGGAATCATGCAATTGCATTTATTCTACGTACATATTCTATGTATTATCATGAAATTCTATTCCTTTAGTTGAAGTTCAGTGGCAGATGGAGGAAGTTGGTAGTCGTTTAAATCCAAAAATCTTAAAAAACCTCTTCAGGTTGATCGACGCCATGATCATTATTCAGAAAGTTCAGAAAGATCATTATTCAGAAAGTTTCAAAGACAGCACGTC
>BGPR01004787.1:88021-105266 GCA_013235015.1 Araneus ventricosus
TGAAATTCGCATAAGGTTTTATCATTCGGATTATAGAATTTTGAATGAAATCCGTTATTTTACCCCAGCATTGCAAAATAATTGATAAAATGAAGCATTATTGAAAGGGAATTAAATAATGATTACTTTGAAAATTTCAATAAAATATTTTAAATGAAGGTAATTTTGACGTAGACTTATACTTTTCTCCATAGTGATCTAGTGGTGTGTCGGGAAAGGAAAAAAATTATGACGCTTTTTGCGCTAAAGTTAAACGCTTATAGCTCCGCAACCAAATAACATAGAGAGTTGGTTTTAGTTTTATTTAACAGAGAAAGGTTGACATCGAAGGTTGCAAAAAGAATTTTAGAATTTGTAATTACTGTTTAGTCACAGTCGAGCTGCAAGGTTGAAAATCACGAATAATTTTGATGACGTCACAGTGACCGATGCGCGCGCGCGCCTACTAAGGCAATTCATTCATCGATCGCGCGAAATATTACTCAAGAATTGTTGAATTACGTCGAATTTCATGCTAAAGTTAAATGCTTATAGCTCCACAACCAAATAACATAGAGAGTTGGTTTTACTTTCGTGTAACAGAGAAAAGTGGACGTCGAAGATTGCAAAAGGAATTTTAGAATTTGGAATTACGGTTTAGTCACAGTCGAGTTGCAAAGTTGTTGAAAATCACGAAGAATTTTACATAGATAGAGTCACACTAAACTAATAGTCACTATAGACTATAGAGTTAATAGTCATATAGAGCTACTTTAGTCACAGTTGAGTAAGGTAAGCATGTCTAAGCGCCTCAATCCCAGTGGCCATTTCGCAGAGACTGCCTCCCGTCGATTTTTTCAAATGTTTTTGGTTACAGATATTGAATAATCTAAAAGGGAAAGGAAATCTATGAACATTTTGCCGGAATCTCAAATATTTTTCTGTGTACTCCAACATATAAGAAACCTTGTACTTGTGTATAGAAAATCGACTTCTTTTTTGTTATTGGTCGAACCACAGAACTACGGATAATGTAATTTTTAATGTGCGCGAGCTTTTGTTTCCTTTATTATTGTTTTCGGTTCCAGTGGCCTTTAAAGAATCCAGACCCACTGTGTTATCTATATAAAGTAGTTACCTAAACCTTTCTAAAATCGGAAGGTGATTTTTTTTTATTTTCTTTTCGCAAGATGTGTTGTTTATCTAAAGCCGGCCATTCACTTGAAGTATAGAAATGCCATTTGTCCTAAGCCCATTTTTTACCCCACCCATTTTAATCGAAAAATACAGGCACGCCATTCACTTGTATTTAAAAGGACGCTAACTCTGAACGAAGGTAGGAGGGTGGTCTTCTTTCCCTCTCTACAGCTGCTTGTCAATCGCTCTTCGATTTTCCCAGTCAGCAGATTTTAATTTATGCTACCCTCGAAGCGAGACTTCAATCTATGCAAGGCATTGTTCTTTTCGATAGCCTGTTTCAGGGTCCCTCTGATTTTTCGTTCTAATTTTAGTCCAGACGGAATTCCAACCATGGCAAGCCGTTTGGCTCATTTCCATAGATTTTTATCGCTTTTCCCTTCTCGCGTTCCAAAATATACAGTTTGTCTGTGAAGTGAATGGCCTGCTTAATGTTCTTTTCCATACACAAAATTCTTGATTTTCCATTTGAATCTTTAACCACTAACTGAGATTGTAACAACAAATCGTAATCAATCCACAATGTATCGCCGGAAAATTTAATTAATCGTATTCAAACGGGAATATATCGCAGGAAATTAACAGTAGTTATAGGTATGTAGTTTCAAAACAGATGGTGAGAATTGAAACCTCTAACCATTAATGTACACTTGACGGAGGGCATTGATAATTGTATAGTTTCGAGCACACCCAGCGTTTCGTAGTTACGGTGATTATCGTGGTGACGGGCGAAATTACCCTCAATAAGGAATAATCACTGCTAGACTAATTGTATTGTCGTTATGATCTCTTAAAGAATTTTTTTCTGCTGGCTTTATCATTCCTGAATCCTTCCTACACGTTGTTGACCGCTTAATGGTCAGATACAAGCTTAGAAAAAAAAACCATACCAAATTTGTCTTGTAACACTTTGGTGATTGGGAAATTTTTATAGGAAAAGACGCGCTTGGCTGGCTATTTTTCCGGATCAGGAGGAGTTAGAAGAAGTTATATGACATCCGGCCAACCAGGTGTGAGTATCAAAAGTCGCCATATGACGTTTCCGGTCAATGAAGTATTAAGTAACATCAGGGTGACGTTTCGAATTGGTACTTTATGTTTATACTTCCTCCCTCTATGTGTTCATGTACAAATCTGAATAGAAGTTTATATTGAAAGTTACTTGAATTAAAAGCTTAATACAGCTCTTAACTTTTACCTTCCGCAAACATTTTAAATCGTGACGTATTTTTTTGTTTGAAGAATAAATAATAATTTGAAGCATTAATTGATTATAAATAAAAAAATTCAATTTCAAATTATTATACAGTATATATATGAATGGCATATTTTTTTTTGTAAACATGATTTTCTTAACCCTTTTTTGTTTCTGAATGAAAAACAAAATTCTGAATGAAAATTCTGAATGAAAAAAAAAAAAAAAAAAAAAAAAAAAAAAACCAGCGATAATTTTCTGTCTACGGATCCCATTATATTTCGACATGTTTCCGTTTGGGATCACAACTCCTAGTTTAAGGAGCCACACCAAAAAAGTTTTTTATAGGTTGTGTTCGAGGTGTTGATTCGAAGAAAACTATTTCTTTTTTTTACAATTTTTTCTTCTATCTAATATGATTTCTAAAATAAGAATATTTCCTGGTGAAAAATTGAAGTTATCTCTATTCTTCCTTGAAGAATAAAGATTCCATTTTTAGACATATTCCCAAGACTCTTTCCGCAACATACCGGTTAACGCAACATTAGAAGATATTTATAGAAAATGAAGGGGGAAAAAATTTAAGAAAACTTTATAAGCGCTTGGGAAATAGTTCGGATTCCTTTCGTTCCTGGTGGTACAAAAATAAGAGCCAAAAATCTTTAAAATATTATTAACGTTGGTTGGCGTTCTTTTCCTCATTAAAACCACCCCCATATACTCGATTATCTATTTATCAGGAGCGTCATGTGTCGGACGTGCAGCATATTTCAGAGCCGTCGAAAATGATCGAAGGTAATTTGATTCAAATCAGCGCTCTTTAATCATTTGTTACGGAACGAAGCTCCCATACCTAATAAATTTTGTTACAGCTAATTAGACGCACTTAACGCTAGAACGCTTTCGCCTCTTGCCGGATTTTTTTCCCCTATCCTCTTCAGTCTCGCTTTGATATTTTGTTAGAGCGCTGTTTTGTGGTTAGGGAGCCTCTGGCGTTCTCTTGTAACTGAGTTGCATCTAGATCTTGTGAAGAATATTAAAAAAGAAAAAAAGACTGGGGATACCTCTTGTCCGAAACATTGTAGTCTTGATTTATCCGTTCTTTATGCTATTTTTAAAAATTTACCCTTAATTATATAGCAACAATATCACACGAAAATGTTTTTGAGAAACCACAGCTCATGTGTTTAAATGCAGTAACCATAACAATGAAAATAATTACTTAAAAATACTTTTAAAAATTTATTAAAATTAGAGAAAAAAAATTGTGCGAAAACAAAATTGCAATCACTGGAAATATAATTTTTAAAGTTTTAAAGTGGTTTGAAAATGGTTTGGGGGCTATAATATTCTCCAAAGTTATTGAGGGAAGACGTTAACCTTTCGACTTTTAAATAAAAATCTATCGAAATTTTGAAAAAATCCTTTCTTGGTGAGCACCTACTACCCAAGAAGTAACTACCTGGCAAATTGATAGCTCTAGGTTCAACGGTCTGCTCTGTAGAGCGTTTTGAAAGATTTTTGCATCATGCATGTCGCAATTTACAGATGGTACTCAGCCTAGAAACATTATCATATATATGTGTATATATATTTAAAAAAAAAAAACCGAAGATTTTCTATAGAAACGAAGATTTGTACAGGGTGAGTACAATTCTTTCCCAGATTTCAAAATATTAGCACAAAATAACTGAAGATAGTAATGCAATATTTTATCATTACATAGCCATATTTTAGATTTTTCTTTTTAACGTAGGACTACGTTCCTTCTATTGAGGTCTCAGGAAGGAAATTGATTCACACACCAAAACGCCACAAAACTTGGTATGGGAGATCCTCTATATCTCGGTAACTACATATGTTAAAAACATAACTAATGTCTTATTTTAGAGATAAAGGGTAACAACAGAAGTTACGAAAAAACTTACTTAAAAACTTAGGAGAAACTTCGGGAAACAAAAGAGTCACGCGAGTAAAGTAGCCCTACGCCTTTAATATCAGCGGCTGTTTGAAAAGACAGGCTCCCGTCATTTTTTTTTTAAATTGTCGAAGTAGTTCATTATTCACTGGGTTATACAGTGATTGATTATTAACTTAAATTATAACAAAAGCAAAATTGATCATATAGATTCTTTGATTACGAAAATCGAATTGACAAAGATTATTTTCTCTTTTATGACCTTTGATAATATGTAAATCTGATTTTTTAAAAACATTTTAAAACGCATTTTTTTAGTGTATTTAAACATTGGATTTTTTTATTTTAATTATTTACTACTTTTTAATCTTGTTTCTCAAATTGAGCAAAAGCAAAATTGATCATATAGATTCTTTAATTACGAAAATCGAATTGACAAAGATTATTTTCTCTTTTATGACCTTTGATAATATGTAAATCTGATTTTTTAAAAACATTTTAAAACGCATTTTTTTAGTGTATTAAACAGTGGATTTTTTTATTTTAATTATTTACTACTTTTTAATCTTGTTTCTCATATTCACTGCCATGTGGCGTCCCTAGTGCGAAATCAAAATTTAATTAAATTAATCGATTAACTGATAATTAACTTCTGCAAATATTGAAATAGTGTATTGTCATCAAGATTACACATGTGTATAAAATTTGAATCCTCTTGCGCGTCAGGAAATGAATGAAAAATGGATTGCAAAATTCCATCTTTACAAACAAGAAACAAGACGAGTTAAATAAAAGTGTTTAAAAACAGTGGAAATTGCTTTCTTTCTTTCTGTATATCCGCCCACTTACTATTTATATATAGCTTCCTGCAATTTAAAAAAACCTTTGTAAGTAGAGCTTTTTTAGTCTCCTCCTACGAAATGAAATGAAAATATTGTAATCGTGAGCAGGATGGGAGAAAATGAATGTTTTTTCTGCCGAACAGTCTATATAAGATTCCCTTTTGAGTTTATGGTTTGCTTTTGCTATTTCAGTGTTGGGATAAGTTAAAAATTTTCATTCATTTTTGAGAATAAAAGTAGAAAAAAAGTAGTTTTAAATGTGTGTTGGCGTATTTTGTGATTAAAGGAATTATAATCTTTTTAAAATTGCATGGGATTTTTTGATATTTATCTTTATTTTTATTTTGATGCTATTACTAAAAGATAACTTCTGTTTGAATTGAAAAGAGCTTTTTGGTGATATTTTTAAATAAAGCAGACTCTCGATTTTCCAGCCTAGTTATGCAAGTTTAGCAGTGGATCAAAGTTTAGAACAAACAGTAAAACAACTTAAAATAATTTTTCAAAGAATTAAGCCTACGTTCTACGTTAATGTTTTGTTTATTTTAGAAGTGTAGGCATTCATACTGTACAGTGTAATTATTTTGTGTTTTCTGCAATCAGGTTGGACTTTATAAAATTTACCTTAAAATTTTTACAATGTTTTTATTCTTGGATTTCCTTTTTCTGTTATAAATACAGCAAAGCATCGTTTATACGTCTTTCAAGGGACTGACGTAAAACCACGTATGAATGAAAAGACGTATAATCGAAATTTCAATAAACAACTTTGATTATTACAAATTTAATGATACTCATGCAAATTCGTTTAAAAATATTAATTTTAAACATTAAGATAGTACTAGTATAATACTGCATAGTATGAAAATCAATAACTTAATTTTAAAATTAAAATATTTATCATAAAAGTGAGAAAAATCATACCTTTATTGCATATCTTGAGTACTAATCATACATATCTTATACGATTTATGTGCATGCAGGTAGGCGTTTAATTAAGAAAATCTTTAACCGTCATCAGACGTGCTGATTGTCTGTGAGTATTAAGTACAGCATTATGAATCGAATTGAGTTCACTGAATGTTTTTTCACTATTCTTTTGACAAAAGAAATAAGTTCGAAGTTTTTCAACTTAAATTCCGCACAAATTCTTCTTAAATTCACTTCACAGACAATTTGTCTTCTATTAATTCATCAATTGCGAATAATTTCTAAGTCACGATATCTTTATCACAGTTCAGATATTAGAACGGGAGGGGGGGGGGAGAGTTTTCACATTTTAGAAGGGGACACGACGTACACCTTGTCAAAAAAGTAGACGGACACAAAATTACAAAATTAATTTCATGAAAAAAACATATTTATTCAACAAATCTTTTGTGAAAAAATTGTCAGCATATTTTTGCATACATAATTATATAAGAATAAAATAAAATGTATTGTAAAACACATGCATTTGTATTAATTATCATAAGATTATATTAACAAATACAAAATGTCGTTGGTAAAGTTGTCAAAAAAGTAGACGGACAATCACAAAAATGGTGTGAAATTTAAAGTTTTAGTAAGAGGTTTTCTTACCACCCGCTTGTATTAGTTCAAACACACGGTTTGGCATTGAATCATAAAGGTTTTGAATGTCTTTTTGGCAAAAAGTATTCCATACTGAATCAAGAGATTCGTGGAGCTCCTTGACATTTTCATATTGCCTCCCTTGTCCGTAAACACGTTCAACTAACATAGCCCAAACATTTTGGACAATATTGAGGTCTGGACGTTTGGCTGGCCAGGGAAAAACTTGAACATTATTGTCACCAAACCATTTTTTAACTCCTTGAGCGGAATGAATGGAAGCTCCGTCTTGTTGATGTATCCAGTTTTCTCCTCCCCAATCGGATCCATATGGGAGAAGTTCCGTTTCCAACTGTTTTATATAATCTTTGTGATTTTGTCTACCTTTGATAAAAACTAAACTTGATCTACCACCGAAACCAACAGCAAGCCATACTATCAAACTTCCTCCTCCTTGTTGACGAGTAGAGTAATATTGTTCTTTTTGTTTCAGGCAGTGCCAATAATATTGAAAGCCATCTGGACCATCTAAATTGAACCTTTTCTCATCAGAGAAAATAACGGATGTCCATTCAGTGGTCCAGGACATGTACTTTTTACCCCACGCCAGTCGATCAGCAATATGTTTTTAGTCCATTTAGGATGATGTTTCCGTTTCTTAAATTGAAACTGTTTACTTCTTTGCACATAATTAAACGCTATCTGTCTTGTTATATGGGTAAGTCCAGATGCACGCTGCGCAGTAGGGATGCTAGCCCCTCTTTTTTTAAGCTGTCGGAGAAGATTTCTTTGCTCTTTTGGCGTTAGTTTTCGGGGCCTTCCAGTTTTTTCCCTTTTCCCATGAGCATCAGGATTCTTTAGAAATTCTGAAATTGCACTTTTACTAATTTTTAAAATACCTGTGATTTCTAGAATAGTTTTTCCATCGTTTATGTTGGCTATGGCTTGACCTTTTTGGAATTCTGTTAAAGAAATTCCTCTAGGTATGGCAACCAACTTCAAATAACAATCAAAGTAAAATTTTAAGGTTTTTGAAAGAAATTAATTTTATATTTTAAATGAAGGTGATCTAACAGACTTATCCAAGTAAATACAAGATAAAAAGTTACAAAAAATTATCCAAAGAAACTAGAAGAAAAGCACCTCAAATGGTTTGTCCGTCTACTTTTTTGACAATGTAGGAGTATAGATATCTATTTAACTTTAAATATAAACTGTTGTTTATTAAAACTTTTACGTCACCGGGGATTTCTTTCGACGATATGACTAGTGTATAATTTGAAACAACAATATTCAGAACAAAGAGCTTTACATTTGCAAATTTTTAGTGTCCGTCTACTTTTTTGACAAAGTGTATAAGCGTAGCTTTGCGTCGTATATACGAAGCACTTTATCGTTATAATGAATACGAATAAATCGGGTCTCAGTGAAACGACGTGACGTTTAAATGAGAAACGTATTAACGGTGCTTTACTGTATTTAAAAAGCACAACACTGTACATAAACATATTTAAAGTGCTGGCTTGTACTAAAAATCAAGTCGATTTTGCTATGAAAAAGGTGTTTTTAGTGGTATGGGCGGATAGAAAGTACGCATTTATAGAACTCGGGCTTAATTATTATCCGGCCTGGCCTTCTGCCACGTTGGGCCGGATGGTTAGGAATCTACTGTTCTTTCATATTTAATTGGAATACCTTTTACTAATGGCATATATAGCTATCGCGGGGGAAAAAAGATGATTGCGTGTCATTCCATTGTGACTAACGTAACTTTTGAAAGATTTTAACAAACTATATTATGACAAAATACGCTTAAATAATCTCTGATGAAACCTTTTATCCTTATATTTTATGTAACACTAGTCAGTGTAACATATCCATGCAGAAATTATTTTAAAAGTTAATGATTTAACCAAATTAAATTAAATTTTTAACTTTGTGATTAACGTAACAATTTAGTAATTGCGTATTTGTAGAGCAAAGGGAAGAAAAGATTTTATTACATTTGCTCTGCTTTTGTGATTAATCTTTTTTCATCTATTGTTGACTGTGTAACATAAAAATTAATGAGAGAAATTATTAGAAGAATCAATTAAAGAAGAGGAATTCATATTATATTTAGTTTTATAGTTTGCTTTCTATTAAAGATTGCAAATTTTTAAGAAAGATCGGCTGGTTAAATTAACTTAATAAATTACCATAATTTGACACAGAAATTAAGAAGGGCATTTATATCATTTATCTAAATGACCCAAAACCAACGAGAAAATATTTTAGATTTGGAGCGAGATTTTATTCATTCGATCTACTGCGCATTATATAAAAAAATCTGTTTCTGTAGATGTTACTTTTTTGCATGATTGAATGTAAAGAATTAGATTAAAGAATGCCATTTGTTACTATTATTAAGATTAGAATTTCCTTAGTATCAGATTGCAGAGTTTTTCCCCTTCCTTTCTGTAGCTGAAGGAGTATTTAAAAATTCTCCTCATATTTATATAAACTGAGAATAGATGTTTCTTCAGCGAGTAAAAAACGTAGATAGCTCACTTTTTCATTCAACTCGATAACCGTATGATTTTAAAATGTCTTTTTCGTTTTTCCACCACTTAAATTTTAGCTTTTTAATAGCCATAATCATATTTATAATCTATAGTTAGCTATGAAAGTATTTAAAAAAATCTACTCAATAATTTCATTTCTTAAGCCATCCACACTCGAATTTTTCAAAAATATGAAGCAGCACTTTAAATCATTATTCGATTAAGCGTTTTAGTATGTTCTGTCGTGTAAAATGACGACATCCCGAGAAGGATAATCAGCAAAAACAATTCCCATCTTCACTTAGCGTTTAAAAACTCCTCAATCATAGAGTTGAATAATTGCTCTCATTCATTTTTCCGATAGCACTATGCAAAGAAATAATAATAAAAAAAATTATATCGGTTTTCTATAAACTTGGGGGAAAAAAAACCTAGGCTTGGCAAAAGAA
This sequence comes from Araneus ventricosus, assembly GCA_013235015.1. Lineage (NCBI taxonomy): Eukaryota > Metazoa > Arthropoda > Arachnida > Araneae > Araneidae > Araneus > Araneus ventricosus. Next base: position 97,717 of record BGPR01004787.1, read on the forward strand.
TAATTTTTTCCCAGCTCTTCTGAATGACCGAAGGCGTAATCAATTGTTATTTCAGTCGATATCGTCTGCAAGAGACAGATTGTGGAGCTATGCGAATTGACTGGTTGCAACATTAACAACGCCTTCGTTTTTTTTTCATTTGCTACTTAGTAGACATTTTCTGTTTTTTTTTTTTTTTTAAATACCGTTAAAGTAGATATATATATTTCTTTTTAAATGAAAAAGTAGATTAGGTTAATTTTTCAAGAGAAAGGTTAGCTTTTTTTTTCATCTTGGAAGTATTCCAGGAGTTCTTTTTTTAATTTTTGCTTTTTCGTTCTTTTTTCCGGTTAATTATTTAAATAGATTGGCTGAGCTTGCTATAAATCTCTGAATCATTTTGTTGTAACCCTCTCTATATAGCTAGGTGCACTAAATAAAGACATAAAGAAGCACTCGTAGACTCTTTTGTACATTTGTTATAATAATAGATATTTGGAATGGCTGATATTTGATGCAATATATTTTTACGATGGCTTCGTTAGGTGTCTTATGATATAGGTTGCTTTTTATATAAAAATATTCATATCTGCACCTTTTTATAACCTGCAGTGCCGCTTGATGATATAAGGAAAGAAGATATAATATAATAAAAGAAAGTAGCATTACATTGTTTGTTACACAATATTTTTTACCTCTTTAAATTTACCTTCCTGTAATTAGAGTACCCATTTTGCATATAGCAATAAGGTGCAGATATGCATATCCACTTTATGTCTCATTATAACAGAAACACCTTCCATTCCATTTGGTGCAGGGATTTCTTATCTTTTAAAATTCAATGCGATGTGTTAGATCAGGGTTTCTTAAACTGTAAGTGGAGTTGCGCGAATCCTAATTTTTCTATTTCTCATGAGATTCTAATTTCTGATTCTATAACTTTACCAATTCTAATTCTTCTAAAATGTTTGGATACAGAAAATTTTAACAAGGATTTTGGTAGCCTATTCGGTATTTGTAAGCAAAAATGTTTAAATAATAATCTTGTCTTTAAAATTACCATTAAAAATTGATAAATAACTATTTTTAAATGAACTTCTTTTCAATTATTATTCATTAATGTCCATTTTCTTATTTATTTTTAAACTTGGGAATTGTAATAAATTTTTGTGGTGGAAAAAGGGTCGCGAGTGGAGAAAGTTTAAAAACCTTGCGTTACTTGACTAGTTCTGAATCTTCAATTTGGGGCCGAACGTTTCGCACCAGTTTTGATCGAGTCCCTGTTCCAATTGTTTTTGTTAAATTTTACCCCTCTGTTGATGAATTTTAGAACTTAAAATGATGAATATCTAGATATCATTTGTAGTATTTATCTACTTTTAATGGCATCATTTTGTTTCAATGGGAAAAAAAAGCTGTTTTCGGGTTTGGGTTTAATTTTTTTCAAATGTTTTCTTCGCTTGTTTCTAATCTCTTAGGAGACGTGGCCTACAGATTGCATTAAATATAAGATTTTTAAAATTTATTTTTTTATGCATTATAGAACTGAAAAACATTTAAATGTTACGTCAGATTTAAGAGCTTTAGAGATTTCTGGGGGATGCTCTGCATACCCTCCGCTGAGAGTCAACGAATTCAGTGATATTTTTGTCGCGGATTCTTCATTATGTTTAAGTGATAAGGTGCGTATACGCTTGCCAGCCGAATGGTTCGCGATCAGCTGATTCACAGGTGTGTACAAGGTTTTTTGCTTTCTCGTATACTAAGTATACAAAAAGAAAGTATTGTAATCGTAAAAAAAATTCGAACTCGAGATTTTGACGAATCTCCACGTTTTAAACCTCCCTGAGTCCGAAAAACACAATTTTGGAATTATGTCTGTTTGTGTGTCTTTTGTCTGTGAACACGATAACTCAAAAACTATTGAAGCTATAGGGACGAAATTTTGTATGTGGTCTTTACACATAATTTGTATGTTTCTATCAAATTTTGAACAAAATCCGTCTACGGGAAATCTGTGTATGTCCGTGTTCATGTGAACGCGATAACTCAAACTTAAATAGCTAGGTGAATAAAATTTGGTTCACATTTTTATCTTCAGGAATGTATGTTTGTATCAAATGTATCAAATTTTGGACCAAATCCGTCAAAGGATTGACTGTCTGTATAATCGCATACTTTTGAACGCAATAACTTCTTTAAAACATTACTTTGATAAATGAAATTTGGTATGTGGTCTTCTTACCTTAATGGTAGATTTGTGTCCAATTTTTGTGTAAATCGATAAAAAATGGTTTTCAAATTTCGTTTTCTTTTTCTTACTCCCTATCACGCCGGCTTCTAATTCCACTTCCGCGTTGAACGACCTTCGGAAATCGTGGTATGACTTTTCGCTTATTTTTTTTTCTCTACTGCGTTTGGGGTTCTTGTTCGTTTTACTGCCTTTTAGTTTATTTTTTTCTCTACATGTGTTAGGAGTATACTGGAATGTTTAGAGGAGACAACTCCCGCTGGTTGCTTGACGCGAACCTAATCTGTCGGCATTGCGGTGAAAACAAAGGGATTCGCAATTAACATTGGGGCGTATTCGAGTGTAGTTTGTCAAACCCTTCGGCCTCCTTCGAACAAGCAAGCGCATTCTGCAAACGAACGCGTATTCCAAAACGCTTCGAAAGCGCCTCCATTGGCGACTTGCAAGAGATGATTAATGTTTCGATATCGGTTTGGATCCTCTCCCACGATTCATGGTTGGTTCTTCATGAAAATAATTTCTTCGAACCGTTCTGCTCGTGAATTTATAAGTGCCTGTAAGTGAACTTACTGTAAAGAAAGAAAGCGTTGAGTTGGACTCTGCACATGTACACTGGTGTAAAAAATTAAGAAAAATTTCGTAAAATGCGAGAAATTTGCAATTAATACGAAAACTATGCTTCGAAATCAGTTCTGGAGAATCGTGTGACATTTAATCGAGTGTCATATACATTTTTCAGTGAAGATTCGGTCACGAGGGCAATTAGGGGGTCCACCAGAAAGGGATGAAGGCGAAAATGGAGTTTGGCCCATCCTGTTTCACAGAAAGCCGATAACGAGATGTAACTTTTATCAAAGGTTATGGTTTAATGTGCATAATATTTACATGCATTTTCGTAAGCATAGCACAAATATTCGGGAAGATATAAATGTTTCTTTAAAAAATCCAAAATTTTTCCGCATGTGTTTTGATTATAACATGCGGAGTTTTCTTTCAAATTATTCGAAATTTGCAGAACACTCGACAATATGTTACAGAAGTATTGTATTAAACTTTGAAGTAAATAGGTTGAATATTACAGGAAATATGAGTGTTTGTACTAAATAATTTTTTTACTGCTCATGTGCGAGACGCAGCGGAATTTTTCTTTCATAACTTCAAAGCCAGATATATAGAGCAACTTTAAAAAAAAATTCCAGTTGAATCCCGCTAAAATTCAGAAACCTGTCGGCATTTCAGCGAGGTGAATTTAGATTTCTCTTTGAGAGAAGCTAAGTGATGAGGGTTCTTGTACAAACTCATATTTTTTAAATTTGAATCTTCGAACAGTAACATTAATTTTAGAAAAATTGAATATCATGAATACCACCAATATGTACACTTATAAATTAAATACATTATTTAAATTGCATTTCTTCGAATACCATTCGAATATTCAAGTTTAGAAAATTTCAGTTTGTACAAGTACCCTCATCATTTAGCTTCTCTTAAAGATAAATTGAAATTCACCTCACTGAAATGCTGACAGCTTTCTGAATTTTAGTGGAATTCAACTGGAATATTTTAAAGTTGCTCTAAATATCTGGCTTTGAAGTTATGAAAGAAAAATCGCTGCGTCTCGCACACACGCAGTAAAAAATTATTTAGTACAAACACTCATATTTCCTGTAATATTCAACGTATTTACTTCAAAGTTTAATACAATACTTCTGTAACATATTGTCAAGTGTTCTGCAAATTTTGTATAATTTGAATGAAAACTCTGCATGTTATAAGCAAAACACATGCGGAAAAATTTCGGATTTTGAAAGAAAACCTTTATATTTTCCCGAATATTTGTGCTGTGTTTATTAAAATACATTTAAATATTATGCACATCAAAAATAACAATTGATAAAAGTTACATCTCGTTATCAGCTTCCTGTGAAACAGGACGGGTGAAATTCCGTTTTCGCCTTCATCCCTTTCTGGTGGTCCCCCTAATTGTCCTCGTGACCGACTCTTCACTGCAAAATGTGTATGATACTCGATTGAATGTCACACAATTCTCCAGAACTGATTTCGAAGCATAGTTTTCGTATTAATTGCAAATGTCTTGCATTTTACGAAATTTCCCTTAATTTTTTACACCAGTGTACATTAGGTTGCGATTTGTGTTTGAATAACCAAATATTAGGAGGACGCTACCCTCTCTCTTTAAGCTAGTGGTTATAACTGGTTGTAAATTTCGATTTTTGTAGAGTCAATGATATAAAATATTTTGATTATTTCTTAATTCGAATCTATATTTTGCCTTGTACTATGTATGACGGTAACTAGATTAATACATTACTAAAATTAATGATATTGTTTACATCTTAGATCAATCAATCGTTTATTCCACTTTTAACTTATTGGGGTAACAAGACAGTTATTATCTTTATTATCTAAGATAGTTGTTGGCACCTTGATCTTTAGTTTAAAAAAAAAAAAAAAACAATCTTTCCCTAGTTTCCGTTGCACAGACGTATTTATAAAAGTGAACTGCAAAGTTAAACTAAATTATTTAATAAATTAAGCAAGAATAAAAGGGTGCCAGTAACTGTGGTGTTAATTACTCATCCGTAGGGGTCAGACAATAAACGATTTTTCACTATTTATTCTCAATGTATTGCAAAATACCTTCCAGGAATAATTTTTAATGGAACTCTTGATTCAACTTAAAGTAGAGTAATTCAGGAAACGTTACAATGAATCATAACTTGATCGAACTATTATTGCCACTTTCCCATTAATTAATATCATAAATATTGCCTTTAGGGCGTTATTACCTGCCTTGTTTATCCTATGCCAGGGGTGGGGAAAGTTTTTTGCACTGAAAGACCACATGAAGTTCAGCAGTTGGGCAAAAGGTCCAACGAGCAGAATCTTAAAGGTTCTAGTTCTGTAATTATTATTATATTACAGACATGCACATTATTTCAATGGAAACTGTAAATAACTGGTAAGGCCGCATAAGATATTCAAAAAGGCCACACACGGCCTTAAGGCCGCAGGTCCCCCACCCCTGCCCTATGAGATGCATGAGAAGATATTACTTGTAGTTGTGGTGCTTTTAATTTCTTTTTCTTTTTTTTTTCTCTTGTGAGTATGTTTTAGGTTACTTTATTTATTTTGTTGTTGTCCCTTTTTTGCAGTATTTGTAACGTTCTTTTCTGTGTTTGTGATGATTTTGTCTGTGTGTGTCATGTCATATTGATATTTTTTATGCTTTTATATTTCCCCACCGGTCTGTTAAAGGCCTTACACCCTTTCGGGTAGACCAGACTGGTGTGGGTTTTGAATAAAAAAAAAATGTAGTTGTGGTAGTTGCTTATAATAGTTGTATATAAGGAGAAGACTGAAGGTAGAAGCCGATTGTGGCTGTGAATTCGTTTTATTAGGGAATACATTCAGGGTAAATATATCTACACTTGCTAACACAGAGAAAAAATACACTGGAGTGCATAGGACTCATCCCATACCAGGGCTTTTTTTTTCTCTTCTTTTATTGAAATGAAAAAAAAAGTCTTTCTTTCAAGCGCTCAGTTTGAAATGAGATCCTTCTGCTTTGATGTAAACGGTGATACGATCTGCTATCGAATGGAAAGATTTGATAGCTCCCTTTTTTCATCCCTCCGTAAGAGTCGATAAATCACGTTTTTTCGATTTAAAAAAAGGCTACTGAAAAAGAAGAGAAAAGATATGTTGTCGAAAAGTAACTATAGAAGGCTAAATATGGAGAGTAGCAAGAGAAGAATAATTGAGGCATTTTCTTGTTTAGAAATGATGAATGCATATTGATCGCCTAATCTTTCTCAGAGTGATCCTTTCTTAAGATTTCTGTATCTAGAATATGAATTCCGCTGATCTTCGTCGTGATATCGACCAAATTTATATGCATCTAAATATTGAGCAGGTTTCCTGAAAGATAATTTTTCGTATGGAGTTCGAAAAGCTTGCTGACGTAAAATATAATAAAAAAAAGAGTATTTTTTTTTGTGCTACTTAGCCTACAAACAAACGTAACTGCGCATGGCATTTAAGTGTATGTTGGCTTATTCTGTTATGTTCCATTTCGTCGCTTAACACGCAACACCACCTATCTCAATTTGTTGAAATTTCAAAGAGGAAGATTCAAATGAATTTTTCGCAACCAATAACGAATATTTCTGAATTTTTTTAAGATCTGCTATGAACATGAGACTACATGTTCCAACCAAACATGAAAAATTTTTAGAAATATTCGTTATTGGTTGCGAAAAATTCATTTGAATCTTCCTCTTTGAAATTTCAAAAAATTGAGATAGGTGGTGTTGCGTGTTAAGCGACGATTTTCTATTACAAGATGCGCTGTAGATTATAAAATTAAATTAGCATGTCGCATTTGTTGTGTATCGCATGAGCACAAATTGATTTCATTCAAAACTTCTTCATTAATTTTGTTTGTTTCCTTTGAGACTTGTTTAGCCCAGTTAAACCGATGATTGTATCGGTTTTAAAGCTTGTCCCGGTACATCTTGTAAGACTACATTGTTTGAAAATAACAGCGATACAAACTTATTCTAATAAAATTTTCGATGATTTTATTTTCCTATGTAAAAATGAAATCTAAGCAAAATAATTGTATCATTCTATCTTTCTATTAACTTTCAAATATTTTGTCTAACTTTAAAATAACCTGATTAGTCATTTATTACAATTTGATCCTGTTTCACATACATCCAGTCAGTTTTGATTTTTTTTTTTAAAATGAGATATTTGATTTGTGTGTTTTTTTTTTTTAAATTTCATCTGAAGTCAACTACTTGAAATCTGAAAATTGACTGATAATATTTTCTCTCATTAATTAATAAACACAAATAATAATGCTAGATGATTTTGATGTTTTGGTTTTTATATTTTTTAGGTCCTTTGTAATTAATGCATGCAATGGAGTCAGTTCAATTGAAGTCAAATGACTAAATCCCATCCAACTAAAAGTTGTCGTAATGTCTTCTGTATCATCATCTCTTTTTTTTTTCTTCCGGCAAGATGCACACTGGACTGTGACATTGCTTTGATACTTCTCATTTCACATGTATTAGTTGGTCATGAATTGACTCCGATGATTATTAAATTTTCATCTAATCATATTTCTGACCCTTTTTCAGATGAATAAATAAAAAAAAATATGTAAGCTTACTTTAAAATATATTAGCATGCTTTATCTTTAAAATTCCTCCTTTAAACTGACGCATACTTTACAGTTTGCTTAGCATTTCGTCTTTTTCTCCCTTCCTATACATGTAGGTCTTTTTTT
>BGPR01004788.1:0-71009 GCA_013235015.1 Araneus ventricosus
TTTATTGGGCAAAACCCCACATGCAAATCTTTTAGCATTTTTAAAGTCAATAGGTTTTTATCCACATATTTAAGCATTACTTCGTTTGTTTTTTTGCAAAGTTTCCCATTGTTTTTATATAGTTGAAGCTTTTACAGTTTTACGTAGATAACATAAGATAGTTTGGCGCAGTATAGCCAACTATGGCTCTTGTGCCAGGAAAACAAAACAAACTCAAACTCAAACTCCACCCCGGGTCATCGGGCTTCCTACCCCCGATACTTCAATTTATCCTTCTGTCCTCTGTGTTCCAATCCGAAAAAATTCCAATTCTCTTCGAGTTCTTGGGATTCCGTCCACTGAAACTTCTATGTCTTCTAGTTCTCTCGGGTTTCCTTACACCCAAACTTAAATGTCTCCTCGGGACTTCCTGCCCCTTGCTCCAGGAACATCCATTTCTCATCTTGTTCTCCACGCTCCTCCGAAACAAGCTTCTATTTTTCTTCGGGCCATCGGTCCAACATCCTAATAAACTACCATTTGTCATCAGGACCTATGCCATGATTCCCTATAAACTTGCATATCTCCACTTGCCCTCGATGTTCCTTCCCCAGACAAATTCATTTCGCCTTGGGCCCTCATGGTTCAATTCCTTAAAACTTCCATCTCTTCCCGAATTATTGGGGTTCCTTCGAATACAACTTCTATGTCTATTCGGGCTCTCGGGTTTCCTTCGACGCAAACTTCCATTTAACTCGGGCTATCCGGCCCCCTTCTCCAAAAACTTCTATTCCTCATTTTGATCTCCTGCCTCCTCCCAAACCTGCTTCTCATGGACAGCAAATTACCCCCACGTGTTGGCCGTGCGTGGCGACCCATTAGACGGGAGGTACATTTCGGTCCCCGGTGTATCAATCGGCTGGTATCCCAGTCGCATGGCTGGTCTGCTCAAGGGGATCAAGCGAAGGGGTCACTCCTTGGGCTTGGCGTTAAGGTTGGTCACTGTCCCCGGGGGTGACTCTGAGCGTATAGGTTCCGACTAGCACCAAGGTAAGCGCCGAGGCTGGGAATACCCAGAGCCGGTGGCTGCCTTCCCTTGTTGGACTCCGTGGTGGGCGGTGCCGTCGGACCTGAATCTTTTACCATATCGTATGGGAAAAAAAACCTTGTCCCTTCAGTGGGCAACGAACCAATACTAATTCTAAGCGCAACAATTTTCCAACGTTTTTTGTCATTAAACGAATTTCTAATTGCAGTGAAACTTTTCATGGTGTATCGTCTTTCTTGGTTGAAAAGGCAATTACAGGTAGCGTAGGCGATGCGAAATCAACTAAAAAACTTCGTTCTGGTGACCTTCTTGTCGAAGTGGAATCTTCGAAGCAAGCCAAAGAGATAACAAAACTAAAATCATTGTCAACAATTCCCGTTAGTGTCAAACCCCATGCCACATTGAACTCATCCAGGGGAGTTATTTAATGCGGTGAGTTACTCCATGAATCGGAAGAAAAGATTACTGAAGAATTAAAAAGTCAAGGAGTGACCCATGTGCGTCGTATTACGATACAGAGAGATGGCCAACTCCTCAATACAAAACACCTGATTTTAACTTTCGACTCCAACAAATTACCTGAACATATTAAGGCAGGATATATGCATGAAATCCATTGGGGTTTGTTAGGACATATATACCAAACCCACTCCGCTGTTTCAAGTGCCAACGGTTCGGGCATCCGAAAACTTCTTGCCGCGGGACACTAACATGCGCCCGTTTGCAGAAGTCGGACATGAAAGCACTGACTGCACCCGTACAGAGAAGTGCGTTAACTGCAAAGGGGAACACACTTCATTTTCTCGGAATTGTTTTGCATGGAAACAGGAGAAAGAAATAATTTCTTCGAAAATAAAAAATCAGATTTCATATCAGGAAGCCAGAAAACTAATAAAATCTAGGACACCTACGCGCGGAAATAGTTACGTTTCTGCGGTGAAGAAATCCAGTGCTCCGTCTTCTCAAACCAATACAGATGTCTCTATTTCAAGTTCTAAACCACCTGATTCTATTGCCAGAGCATCTCCTCCAATAACCAACTTGCCGATTCCCTCCTCTCCATCTGTCTCTCCAGTCATTGACGAAACTTTGGCCTCGCCTGACTTAACCAATTTTACACTGGTTAAAAGCAGAAAAAAGTTAAAAAAGGACTCGCCTAATAAAACAAATACCATCGCCAAAGCAGAAAAGATCTCAAAATTTTACACTATCTCTCGCTGTGAAGTTGGAAATCCTGTTTCAGCAAAGGATAACATATCTACCCATCAGTCTGTATCGAAACCTTTAGCAACCCCTAAACCTACTTCTGTAGACACTGAGCTTCTACCAATGGCGGTTCTCCCTCCATTAGAGAAAACAGTTTTGCAATCTCGGGAATCTGATGCGGATGCCGAGATGAGCTCCTCCTCTGCCTCAGAAGAGGATGTCTTGGAATATGACATGTCGGAGGACTTGGAGGACTCACCTGCAGTTATCAGTCCTCCACCCTCTTCCAAACCTGAAAAATCAAACAAATATAAAAACAGGTAGCATTATTGCTTCTGTTTTGCACATTGTTTACTTTTTTAAAAATGATATTTTGTAAACAAATGACTTGACCTGAATTGTTTTATTTAATCTAACTTGTTTTGTTCTTTAATATTTAAAACATTTTATCTATATGGACTTCGTCCTTGAAATTTTATTTGGTCTTTGCCCACCAAGTGATATATTTTAAACATATTTTACATCTGATATATTTTAAAACTTGCATTTTTTATCTCTTTTCATCGTTCATCTATCCATTTTTGGTAACATGATATTCTCATTTCATATGCAACTATGAATTTCATATTTATTTTAGAATTTTATCTACCTCTTTTAATATAACACCATATATTTTATTAATGTGATCCTGCTTATCTACCATACGTTTGGCGCAGTTTAGCCAAAAGTGGCTCTTGCGCCATTAAACCATCCAACCAATCAATCAATCCTCCCAAACAAACTTGCATTCCACCTCGGGTCATCGGGCTTTCTACCCCTGATACTTCAATTTATCCTTCTGTCCTCTGTGTTCCAATCCGAAAAAATTCCAATTCTCTTCGAGTTCTTGGAATTTCGTCCACTGAAACTTCTATGTCTTCTAGTTTTCTCGGGTTTCCTTACACCCAAACATAAATTTCTCCTAGGGACTTCTTGCCCCTTGGAGTTCCATTTCTCATCTTGATCTCTACGCTCCTCCGAAAGAAGCTTCTATTTTTCTTCGGGCCATCGGTCCAACATCCTAATAAATTTCCATTTGTCATCAGGACCTATGCCATGATTCCCTAGAAACTTGCATATCTCCACGGGCCCTCGATGTTCCTACCCTAGATACTTCCATTTCGCCTTGGGCGCTCATGGTTCAATACCTTAAAACTTCCATTTCCTCCCAAATTCTGGCTTTTGCGCCCTTAAACTCCAATCAATCAATCCTCCCAAATTATTGGGGTTCCTTCAAATACAACTTCTGTGTCTATTCGGGCTCTCGTGGTTCCTTCGACACAAACTTCCATTTATACTCGGGATATCCGGACCCCTTTTCCAAAAACTTCCATTTCTCATTTTGATCTCCTGCCTCCTCTCAAACAAGTTTCCATTTCTACTCGGGCCATCGGGTTGCCTTGCCCACATTCTTCCATTTCTCCTTGTTCTCTCGGGCTTCCTGTCACGGCATCTTACCAGAGTAGGCGCATGCGTGTGATTGTTATCAATAGCTTTATGTAAGGTTATAAATTATAGTCTCGTGGAAACGCATTTAGCTAGAAGGTTGATTCTGGCGTCATTTTAAAGATCCCTCTGATTATTACTAGGACCCATAGTGAGACAATATATTTATTTATCATAATATGAGTAAAAAGCGGTATTAAATTGAAACTTTCAAACTCTGCATGTTTTTTCATCATAACATTCATTGTTTTCTTTCGAATTTTACGAAACTTACAGAATACAGCGAAAAAAACATTGTATTTAAATTTGAATTAAAAAATTTGAATATTATTGGAAATATGAACATTTGTAATAAATAATTGTTTACTGCGCATACGCGAAATGTAGTTCTATATACAGTGAACAGATGGCGCGATCGAAAGCTACTCTACATAAAACATAGAAAAGGCGCAGTTCGGGTCCGCGCCGTAGATTCTTCGTGAAATTTTCGGGATAAAATCATAAAAGAAGTGTTTTTTATTAATATGTAATTTAATCATTAATCTCTTTATACAATATTTTCACAGAGTAGTATAACGGTTACAGAATAGATAAATCCCATGTTTATCGCATGTTGCAAGGGTCTGTGGTAGCTTGTGAGTTATCTGTTCTTTAACTATTATACTACTCTGTGTAAATATTGTATTAAAGAGATTGAAAATTAAATTACATATTAATAAGAAACATTTGCTTTATGATTTTATCCCAACGTTCTGACGAAATATCTACGGCTCGGACCCGAACTGCGTCTTTCTTATGGTTTTTTTGGGGTAAGGTGATATTGCAATGAAGGAAATCGGCTATGTATTTTGTTTGAGTTCTTTATGTAATAACTTTTTTTTCTGATGTCAGAAGAAAACATTCTAATATTCCAACTAATTTCCTCGGGTTCATTAATTATTTCGTGGTAGTTTCAATATCACATTTTTTGCCATCACACTAGGAAGCATTATTCGCGCCAGGGAGTTGTTGTTGCAGAAAAGAAATGCTGCAGCAGAATCGATGAAATGTGGAACACAATAAGTCACTATCCTTTTGAAATAAGTGCTGCTATGTTTGTTCTAAAGGTAATAGGTTTGTTCAGTCTCAAGCCGTTTATTTTTCAAGGCTCTTTTTTTCACCGTTATCTTAATTTAAATCGCTATCATTCTTTGCCTTCATCCTTATCTTTATCAAAACTTAGACACGAAAACACGTTCTTTCTTCTTCTGCCTTCCTGCTTGATTGCTTCTATTCGTTTTATGGTATGTACAATTATTTAAATATTTTGTTTTCTTTCATGTTTTGGCTTTTTGTCTATCCTGACACTCGGGGTGAAGGCATTGTTCTTTCAGTTTTATTAGCTAACACTATTCGCAGGAAGTGTCGGGATGTTCATATGCGGTTAGTTCACCTTCTCAGATGAAGCATCCGTACTTTTTACCGAAACACTACTTTTGTGTCTCCAAATAAATTTGAATTTTAATATATATCCACAACACTCGCATTTATTGCGTTTGTGTTTTATTTTATAAATTTCCCCTTTTTGTTTCATTGTTATGTATATATATTTTTCTCCATTACAGCTCTCGATATTTTCATTCGATCGATTTATTGCATTGCTTTTTAACATTTTGTTTTAAATATTTTTTTGATTATGCAGCTTGTGCTTTGATATGATTATTTCTTTTATGTATTATTTCACTGAATTTTGTTGTTACTGCTTTTAGAGCACACTACCTTCAGTTTTGTTGCATAGCTTTCGGGTTAAATGTTATTAAAGTTGAGGGGAAAGAACGTATGGCATTTATATTCAGATAAGAAAAAAAATTTTTTTTGCTCATTAAAATAATATATAAATTACTTTGTGCACAACATATTTCAGAAATTATTGCCGAAAAACTGAGCAAAAATGCCCATAATAGGCTTAATTTTTTATTTTATTTAATATTTTAAGAATTAATAATTTTTGAAAATTTAAAAAAGCATAATTAATCTAGAAATGGATACCAGAATGGCATGCGTAAATGTCATCTCGATACTATGCATCGTTTAGGAAGACTTCTTATGACAGATAGACCGATAAAGCAATTTTTTATTCTTCTTCCTAGTTGCTATCCCTTTGATAAGAACCGGACTAAGTAACATTGAATGCCTTAACACACTCAAAAGTATCATTTAAAAATTTTTCAAAATTAATTTGATTCTAAGTAATTAATCCAATTCCATAGTAACTGAATGTCTTTGGAACCATATTAAAAGATTAGGGTAGATCGGAGCTAGTTGGGCCGTTTTTCCTTCTAAGAATCTGAAATGAACAAGAAAATTATGCTAAAATTTGAATCTTGGGCAACCAAGTTCAATCTTGTTTTTAGTGAAAATAAATCCAAGTACATTATGTTCAAAGCAAAGAAAACAATTACTCATTTTCCTGGCATATATCTTTACGGAAAGCGAATTAGTTATACGAATGAATTGAAGTATTTGGGTATCGTTTTCGACCCCAATCATTCTTTTATGATTCATCTTGATAGAATCCAGGAAAAAATTGTGCGACTTAATGAGAAGTTAAGAAGAATTACAAGAGCCACTTGGGGTTTGAGACCCGAAATGGTTAAAGAAATATACTTAACTATATTAGAACGAATTATTCTTTATGGCGTGGAGATATGGTACAGAGACAGAGTTAAAATGAACACAAAACTATTACAAATTCAGCGTTATCCATTATTATCTATAACTAAAGCATATCGAACCACGTCGAATGAAGCATTGCAAATTTTAAGTGGTTGTGTTCCCATTGATTTAAAAGTTCAAATGATTGTTGAAACTGATTTTAAAATAAGAGGTGTCGAATTAAACGACAATATATATTTGATTGATTTTGAAATTGAAGAAAAAATTAAACCTTGGGAAATCTCAAGGATAAGTTGGGATCATTTCACAAATATGTGTAATGGATATTCAGTTTTTACGGATGGGTCAAAAATGAATGGAAAAGTAGGAAGTGCCTTTGTTCTCTAATTTGGCGAAGATGAAATAGATTCTTTTACTTATCGTTTATCTGACAATTCATCTGTCTTTATGGCAGAAGTTTTTGCTATAAATAAGGCTATAGATGAGATTATTCTCAGAAATTTAGATTATGTTGACTTAATTACTGACTCTCGTTCTGCGCTTATGGCGCTTGACTCACTTAATGAAAAAAGAGTTTATGTTAATAGAATAAAAAGGAAAATTGTAAATTATTCCGGCAAAATCAATCTTAAATGGGTACGAGCCCATAAAGGAACTAAAGGTAATGAAAGGGCGGATTATTTGGCTAAGTTAGCCATTGAAAAATAGGAAATAGATTGTTCATTTCATGAGACTCGAACAGAGATTCGATTAAAATCTAAGCAAAATATGATTAAGTCTTGGCAGAATCGCTGGGACTCTAGTAAAAATGGTAAGGTAACAAGAGAATTTTTAAAAAGTTTGTGTAAGGAGAGTTAAAGGTGATTTTTACCTGAATCAAATTTATACAGGACATGGAGTTTTCAGGACTCATCAATATCGCTTCTTTGGCAAAACCAATGTATGTCATTGTGGAGACGAAATCGGAGATGTGCAACACGTTCTTTTAAAGTGTCGACTTTGGAGTACTCAAAGAAATCAATTAAAGATTAGACTTAATAACTCATTGAATATATTACTGAGACAGGAGAAATTTCAAACCTTCTGCCGTTTTGTAATTCAATCTCTTCTGAATTTGGAGATTGAAAGTTAGTCGCTGTTTCCCTTTATTACTTTACTTATTTTGTTTGTAACAGTGAAAGATCCACTGATCTATTTTCTTGTATTATTGTATTTTGTATTATGTACTGTTGAAATAAAAACGCCTGCGGGGCTGATGATCGACAGCCGGTGATGAGTGGCTTTAGATCTTTGTTGGTGGTTGCTATGGTGCTCGTGGGGTCCAGACCAACACGTATGGGTTCAGACTGGGGTTCTGGTCCCGCTCAATGGAATGCCACGGTATCGGACTAGAAGGAGGTGGCACTGGGTGCGCCTGTGCCTCCGTGCTGACTGGGGTGCTGTCGTTGCGACTGCAATCTTCCCAGACGACATTTGCCGGGACGGGTTAACATTCTAGTTTCCTTCTAAGAATTAAAAAAAAAATGAATTCAAAATTTTAAAAAACTTTTTAAGCTGACACTATTAATGAACCTTCAGAAATAATTCGCCATAGTAAAATTTCAATATATTGACTCTCAGTATTAATTTAAAACCTCAAACGGGCACCAAGTCGCTTGGCCCAACCTGCCCCGACTGCGGGGTAAGTTGAACCACTACTAACATGAAGCGACTATCACAAAACATTCTTCTACATTATTATGCTTTATTAATTTAAAAAACGTAGTTGTGTTATTATCCGCATTATGTGCATTATATACAAATTTTCTGCTTTTCTATTCAATAGAAACTGAGATACAGCTTTTTTTTATTATTGCCAAATAGTATTGTGTAATTATAACCGAAACTGAGTCTGCATGTTTTTCATAACAAGTATCTTGCATAATAAATCTGGTACAATTCCATCCCACATATTCAGAGATATTTCTATAACGCACGTCCTGATAAACCCTGTGTAGCAAAGCGAGCCAACGTGCCCCACGCGAAATAGCCCAACTAGCCCCATATCGCCACTTTTGTTTCTCATGAGTGTAGGGATTTATTCTGAAAGCATTTCGATAAGTGAACAAGCCCTAAAATAACAATGAGAAATTATCTTTCTGAATATTATTGTAAAAAAGGAAATTATAATTTATAAACAAAGAAAAACACGATTATTCATAAATGAGGAAATTTACTCAGCTTAGCAAAAATTAGAAAATTCTGGCTGGTTCTTTAATGAACGCTACTTCTTCAATGACGCTGATGTGGAAGTAGGAAGGCGGGATAATGAATGGCAGCGTTAAATACCGAAAAGTATTAAAAATATCGTGACTGGCCCAACGTGCCCCTATGGCCAACTAGCCCCGTTCTACCCTACATACTACGGCATAATACCGGAAATGAAAGTCTATTTTGAAATAAAAATGTGCAAAGAAAATAATACTTTCTTATGCCAAAAGACGTGAATGAAGGATACTATGAAACAATAAATTGGGTTGAATGTAATATTATAAACATAGAAAGTATTGTTTAAAATTGCGTTACAATTAAATTTTGAAACGTTAATTACAATTCGAGAAAATATTGTACCGTAATGGAATAACTATAATTAAAAAGATTATTTTTTGTTCTTTCAGATGGTATAAAAATAATTGTCATGAGATAAATATTTCAGAAGTTACTGGCAAAAAAAACGTTTAATCATTATGCTTGACAGTCTAATTTTCGTTATTTAATTAAATATCTTAAAAACTAAGTAATTCTGAAAGTTGAAAGTAGCACATTTGACCTAGAAATGTACCCCAGAATGCAGAATGACGTGTGCAAATGTCATGTCGCTACGACTCACCCTTTAGGAAGAGTTATTTTGACCGACAGACACATGTATTTTCTGTTTTATATTATATATATATATATATATATATACATAGGGTGAGTTTGACCTATTCTGCCAAACGAAAGAGGGTGATAGAAGAGCCCATGGGGATCATAAAGCACTATAGCAAACCTGTCCAACCTAACGGTTTCGACGTTATTGCGGATACAATGATTTTGTTAAAAACCGTGAAAAATCCAAATTTATAAGGTTTTTGGCACTTCTACATGCAAAATAGAAATATTTTCTGAAACAGCAGCTAAGATTCTTTAAGATGACATTATTTTCATCGAAATACCTGGATTTAAAGCCGAGTTACAAGCGCCGAAACGTTGGGGAAGTGCAAAATCGAATTGTCGCCAAAAACTTTAATATAGAATACAGCAAACACTGTTCAAGCTAAAATGTGTCATATTTACCAAACACTTGTTCATTCTATCAGCTTTCGAAAGATTCTACCATAAACCATATCAGTGATTTATTTCAAGAGAAATTTAGTTTTTCGTTGGCTATACATCACCGAAATCGGTTTTCGTTGAAAAAGGCATTCGACAAAAAGTACAGTTAAAATGCAGTTTTTGAAATGTTGATCAAAATTAGAAAAAACATGATACTGAAATGAAATTAGTATCATTAAGGAGATAATTTTTTCTCCTTAATGTAAAACAACTTTTCGTGAGATAAATATTACAGAAGTTATTGGAGAAAAACGTCTAAAAATAGCTAAATTTTCGTTATTTAATTAAATATTAGTTCTGAAAGTTGAAAATAGCATAGTTGACCTAGAAATGGACTATAGAATGTCGTGTGCAAATTTCATGGCGCTACCGTTCAACGTTAAGGAGGAATTCTTGTCTCTCTCTCTCTCTATATATATATATTATCAAAATTCAACTTTCGATAAAGAGACAAAAGGATGGAAAGCATTTCAGTAAAATGCTTCTTCAGGGAAGCATTGCATTGCCTTTCTTACGTTTTGTTGTTTATGATTTTTTTCTTCTATTTCTTAGCTTTTACTGCTGATTTGATTGTTTATATATATATATATATATATATATATATATATATACTAGCTTTTTTACCCTGTCTTGCCTGGGATAGATTGAAATTAATTCTTTACTGATTATAATTAATTTTATTTACATTATTGTTACAAATTTATTTATTTTAAGACTTCACTACACACAATATTTTTAGTCTCCTTTTGCTCATCGGCGATGATGAACAATGTTGATGTATCCTTCGCCCTTGACATTCCCACGTACAGTTGTCCATGCGAAAAGCACTCGTCAGTCAAATCCAAGCCTGTGACTCGTAGCGATTGTCCTTGCTCTTTACTGATTGTTATTGCAAATGCAAGTCGAAGAGGAAATTGTGATCGTTGGAAAGAAAATGGCAAATCAGTCGGAATGAGTGGTATCCTTAGAATTAGGACGTGATCGCCCTCAAATGGACCAGTTAAAATGGTTGCTTCGATTATATGAGCGTGTAATGCTTTCACTATCATTCTGGACCCATTGCAGAGCTACGGTGGGTCCAGATTGCGTAACAACATAATTGGACATCCAACTTTCAGCACTAATCTATGTAGGGGAATGCAACTGGGATTTATTGAATTCCAAAACTCCACTGGATGGCTTGTGGCTTCCTCATCATTTAAACATTTGTCAATTGAGTAATATGTTCTTGCGGCAGTTGGAACTTTTTCTTGTACTGCGAAATTAATTCCCCTGACCTTCTCATTTAAAGGTGTTAATATTGTGCGTTCTTGGAGCCATTGGATGTTCTGTATATTCAATGTGATATCTGGATAAACTTGATTAATTAGATTTTCTAATCTTGGACAGATCTTCCAGGATTCAATGGAAAGCCTGATTTTCCCATTTTTCGTTGTTGCCTCTTGCCCGTCACCAATTTTAAGTAAATACTCAAAAAAGTTTTGGGAATTTTGGCAATTGTTTTGAATTCTCATATTGGTCGTTATTTTCATAATTTTTACCTGCTTCCAAAGATATGACGATTTTAAACAGACTTTGATTTCATCGGCCATCGGGCCTCTCGGAATTACTGGTAGTGTTTGTCGGAAATCACCTGCAAGGACAACAATCATACCTCCAATAAGATCTTTATTTCCGCGAAAGTCCTGGAGGGATCTATTCACAGCTTCGATACCATGCTTGTGTATCATAAAATGTTCGTTCCAAAATAGTACTTTAGCTTCCTACAGCACTTTAGCTTTTGCACTTCCTTTTTTGATGTTGCAAACAGGTATTTCGTTATGAATTAAGTCGATGGGGATTTGAAGCATTGAATGTGCTGTTTGTCCACCAGTCATCAACGTTGCAGGAATACCTGATTTTTCCACAGTTAGCGCAATATTTTTTCTCCTTTAACATCGCAAAACATTTATGAGGAAGGTTTTTCATATATAAAAATTACCCCACCTTCACTCTTGCTGTAGCGCCGTAGAACTTCACGATATATAGCTTGTTGATTTGTATTTAGCAATGGCTCCATCTGCGTCACAAAATTAAGTAATATATTAGAGTCATAAGACAATTTCTGAAGTGTTTCCCGACTCATGTTATGTGCGTGCTGTCGTAAAGGACTTAACATGCCAACCTCCGATAACGATTTTTCGATCATCTGCAGGAATTTATCTTCAATCTTAATGACAGCCTCATTGTAGATGGAATCAGTATAGTTTAAGACAATGTGACGATTTTTTGCGCGCAATATATTCAAAATATTTTCAGACATGCAGTCCTTATTGTTCTTTCAAAGAAGTTTTAGGCTGGAAGGTTCACAAAATGACAGGATTACTGTAAAGAGTGTTCGAATTTTTGATGGAGAATCCGAATAATCAGCTTCTTTTAACGCTTCATTCTATTGATTGTCTTTTTCGAGTAATCCTAATGCCAAGCATGCTTCTCGATACGTCTCATACTCAATTCCATTCACAGTTCGGAGATCTTTGAAGCTTGTTGGACACTTAATTTTGTGCAACAACAGTCGGAGGTAATAACAATAAGTGTTTCCGGAGTGAACAGTATGGACACGGCCAAGAGCGTTGCCAGATCGAATACCGTCCTGTCCTTTTACAATTTAACCTTGTTTGCGCCGGTTAAAACCTTTTTTGACTTATCCCATGTATAAAATTTTGAAACATTGCAATATAATAATGTCTTCGCAAAGTTATAGTCTTTACAGAACTCGAAGCATCCAGCCAATGTCGTGTTTGGTGGATTAGCTAGACGATATTACAAATTGAATGTCTTTGCTAAAATAAATCCGTTGCCCGTTTTCCAGATGCATATGAAGATGTATCACTGTGGGGTGTCGTTCGTGGATGAGAAATCCAAAAATTCGCCACGCCGCTTCATTGCTCGAAATATAGCGACCTGGTTGGTATTCAGAAATTTCATCTATGCAATTATTACTGGAATTAGCACCAAAGACACATTGGTCGGAACTCTGGTGAACGTACTTGAGAATATATTTTATAGATTTTACGGATTTATAACATTCAACGATGATGTGGACATCAAACCTATTCAGAAGCAAAGGACAGTAAGGTACGATCCACCGATTATCAATCAGCACACTATGAGATTTAATTTTCACAGTTACGGTCTGTCCACTGCTTTCTGGCTTCCTTCGTCGGTACAACGGATAGTCAGCCGTTGAAAAGTGCGTTTACTTGATTAATTGACGCGGAAACATTTTACTGCAATTCCCTTCTTTCATGCATGGTGACAAACTATTGAAAGCGCCACATGGACCATGCACCATATTTTTAATCACGATGTCATAAAGATTTTTGTCAGTTGAAAGATTGAAAATTTCTGCAGAAATAATATCATCAATTTGGTTTGATCTTAATGTGTTCGTTAGCCAAATCAAAATACGTGAATGCAAAAGTCCACATTTCTGCCATTCGATGGAGCAAATACTTATGGGAAAGTTGTCTGAAGTTCAACAAACGGGTCTTTGTCGATCGCACCAATAAACTATAGGCGTAGAACGACATTGCAGATACCATCTTGCTAATTTGATTTGATGTTCCTGGCTGAACTCGATTGATATTATTTGTGTATCCATCTTCACCAAGTGGAAAAATAATCGGATGCTGTAAGGCATCATAGGAAATGTGTGTCTAATAAATATTTTTCAACTCGTTTATGCGCATTTTCAAGACAATGTCACGTTCCTCAAAGTCATTTACGGCAATGATGATGACAACTTCATTTAGCGCTGGTGTATTAAAGCCACGTTCGTGGCCTTCTGTTGGGTTCTTATCTGCCTTAATAATGATCTGTAGGTCTTCGGTTGTGTTATCCACTATCGCCATTTTGAATTTTTGAACGTAATGATTGTTTTCGAGCAACATCTTTTGAAAGGATTGGATTAAACTTTTGGTGGTCCCAGGAATAAACATACAGCGACGTTCCGTTTTAGCGTCTTCGTTTCCAAGGAAGTATATTGGGAGGAACTTCGTTTCTTCATTTGGAAGTGATATGAGCGACACGGTCTTGTAGTATACTTGACCCTGAATTCGAAAAGTTGGCATAAATCCTGTAGAGTCCAACATGGGCAATGAGGTTCCAAAGGAAGTCATCTAAAAACTGCTATTGTATTTACGGATCATGCTGAGAAACTCTTTCGATTTTGGATCATTCCCTTCCAACAAACTCTTCAATGGTTCTGGTAAAGAAACCTTTCCATTGGAACAATATTTATTATGTCGTCTTGCAAATGCTCATAATCTGTCCTCAAAAAGTCGCTTTTCAGTTTCTTCAGCGGTTTCATTCGCTCGTCCATCATCTCGAGAAATTCTATACAATTCACGGATATGCTATTTTTGCTCGTCAGCTTGCTTCTCCCGCGACTGCTTTGTACTCATTGTGGCGAGACGTGAAAGATTAAATGCCTGTTTATTTCTTTTAGGCATTTGAAAACTAAATATTATCAGAAGTTTAAGAAAAATCGCAAACTGATTAGGCATTTTTTTTAAAACTAAATAAAACAGTTTTTCTTTATGAGTCTAGTTCTTTCGTTTCTCAGCTCGTTAAATTAAATGCAATTCACGTGTTTTTTTTATATTTGCTCTTTAGCTTGCTTGTACCACGACTGATTTTAAAGCACTTTGACAAGACTTTCAAAATAAAATATCTTTATCTTTCTTTGGGTATTTATAAAGTAAATAATTTAAGAACTTTAAGAAAAATCACTAACTGGTTAATTATTTTCGAAAAACTAAATAAAACAATTTTTCGCCGCCGCATTTTCCGTTGTTCGGGACTCAAAAACATTGAATGACCTTACACACTAATTAGGATTAAAATTAAACGCGAAAAATCGCATTATAATCAAACTAATGTCATTGGATTATTGCACGTGTATAGTAAAAGTTGTATATGTTTAAAAATAAAAACTGCAGTAAGAACATTGACTTTGAGTTAAAGTCCAAATAAAGCAATATTTTCTTAATCACGCAGCATGTGTGTTTGCGTCTGTTAATGAAACACGTGAATGAAGGATTTGATAAGCAGTAAATTGGTCCGAATTTAATATCTCTATATATAATTTTCCTACGTGACGACAAGAAAGGGTACAATTTCTTAATCGCCGTTTGGCAACAGCTCGCAAGTTTGGTTTGTTTACATCTCGGAAAGTCTGAGACAACGATATTTTTTGAATTTAATAGTTTGAACAAAATAAGTTTAAGTCTTGCAGTTTCGATTAGGCAAATGAATCAATGTCTACTTAATATGTCGTTTTAGTTAAAAGTTTGAGGAATGGGCTATTTCATCTTTCGATATATTTTTATGAGTTTTAAAAAACGTAAATGAAAGATGGTGTATCTTTCCCGACTAAATTATAAATTGAGTGAGTCTATGTACATGTGGAGAAGCTTTGTGACCAACATAACAACATAAACTTAGGATCTTATCAATTTTAAAAAACTAAAAACACATAATTAGTATGGTTTAAATAATTAGAAAAGTTACATCTTTCTTGGCGAAATAATAATTGGAGTAAGTGTGGTACATGTGGGGAAGCTTTTCTCGGCAACATTTCATTGAAAATAGGGCATGTTTAAAATTTTTATGGAATGAAGTTGGGCAAATAAAAATGTTGAAGATACGTATTGTCAATTGTGCATAGAAAGAAGTTTTACATGACTGATTTCTGATTCATGAAATAATTTTGATTTGTAAACATCTTAGAACTATATATATCAGAATTCAGATTTCTTTCTAATATTTACATATATATTTTTGTGATACCAGAAGATTTTAATCTTTAATAATTGATACAATTGAAACGCAAAAAAAGCTATCGTTCGAATTTCACTCCCCCTCCCCTTTATCTGGTGAGATCTCGGGTTACAAAATATAGTGCCATGTTTTGTGTGGCCGACCCAACAATTTAAAGCAATAGAATCCCTGTTATGTATTTTTTCCTTGTTAAAGTTGCATTGGACTGGACTATTTTAGCATTGGTTAGGTTTGTAATAACCTAAATGAATACTTATCATCAATCGCTAAATCCTTGAATTAATTTAGCAAACTTATTTTTCCGTCGGAATATTTCTTTTCCTTATTATTATCAACTATTTCCCATATATTTTTATTAGTTTTTAGTTCAATATGAGACACCAAAAAATTTCGTTCCTTCATTTTATAATACCGTTAATTTTAAGCTGAGTTTAAACTTGATACAACAAAATTCCACGATTATGTTACCTAATGGAAAGGGTTTTAATGCACAACAATGCCATTTCAGATAAATTCTTACTTAATCCGGATTAATTTCTGCCAATTTAATTTTTGAATTCATTCTTGAAGAAAAATTCCTGGATCACTAGTTTATGTAGGAACTCCTGTATATAAAAATCATCTATATAATAAAAAACTTCGTTTTCCAACTAACTTATTTAATATTTTATTTCTATAATATAAAACAGAAAACACATGTGTCTCTCTGTCTGTCACAAAACTCCTCCTAAACGGTAAATGGTAGCGACATGAAATTAGCACACGACATTCTGGGGTACATTTATAGATTAACTGTGCTATTTTCAACTTTAAGAATTAAGTAATTCTTAAGATATTTAGTTTAAGCCTAACATTTAGAAGTTTTTTGCCAATGACTTCTGAAATATTCATCACGAGACAATTATTTTTACACCATCTTAAAGAGCAGAAAAAATCTTTCTAATGATTTTGATTCTATTGCTGTTCTCTCAATGTTCTCTCTAATTTTAATTACATTTTAAAATTAATTTAAAAAACAATTTTTTGTATTCTTAAAAAGTTAAATTCAAGCCAATTTACTGTTTATCAAATCGTTCATTCACATGCATTTGCCACTGTTAGTTAATATAAAAAAATATTGTTTTCTTTGGACATTTTTATTTTGAAGGCAAACTTTTCATTTCCGGTATTATGTCTTAATTTATTTATCGTATTAATCTGTATCAATGCTTTCTATCATGTAATTAATTCAAACAGATTTATAGTTTTATCAAATCTACTTCAATCTAAAGTTTTTGCCACTGTTACAGTTATGATAAAAGTATTGCTGTCCTTGATTATTTACAGAAAGGAGAAATTTTGCTTCTGCTTTTATTTCGTAGCGTGTATATTAGGGTGGATCAAAAATTCAAAGTATGGATAGAATAATCGGTATAGGGTGCAAAAGTTGTCTATTAAGTGCACTAGCATACAAGCAGAATTTTTTCAACGTTGTTTAATTTCTTCCGGTGCCCCAAGACACTTAAATATTTGCAAAAAAATGATTTTTATGCAAATTTTGAATTAAAAATAAAAAATGCGTTAAAGACGATTTTACAGGGGAAAACGTATAAAAGAGAATTAAATATTATTACTTTTAATTACTAAATGAATAAAATTATTTTTGTTTATATAATATTATTCAGAGACCCACAGCTACCTTTTCTTCTTTCTTACATTTTACAATATAACCCAGTTTTACTTTATTTCGAAAACAAATATAAACTACTCCACAGTCTCGACTTTTCCTAAACAAAAACACATCGCTACAGGGGTAACTTTGGCAAAGGCGTTCTTTTATTCCTCCCTCCCATGTTGTTTGAATGAGTCAAAATCGTAAAAATGCCAATTTTGAACTATTTTGGGGAGCTTATGCCACCAGAAGATTTGAATGAATTTGAATAATAATAATAATAATAATAAAATGTAAACTAATATACCCAAAACAAAACTTTCTTACCCGGCGCTAAAGGGAATTTGGAAAATATTTTTTAACTTCAAAATAATATCATTTTTAACTATTTTTAGGATACTAGGAGCAATGGAAGATATGAACGGATTTCAATAAAAAAAATCCCTTTTCGGCAAGCTTGAAGGCAAAGGTAGATTTCTTTACGATAATTTTACAGAAGTAATGAAATATTTTTCCTATTGATCAATACAGACATAGCCAATGACTTTGTTCTTTCTACACAGTGCAATATTTACGCTGTGATTCTGTTCTCATGACATTTAATTTCTTAAGAAATTGACACTTGACACAAATGAAGAACGACTCTAGATTTAAAAATTAGTTTATTTAATCTAGGTTACCATATAATTGTGCGAAAATTACTTTGTAATATGCAAAAATCACATGACAATAAACAATTAAACATTACTAGAATTCGCTCATTTAGAGAACTCCCTGGTTGCATAGATAATACTCACTAAATTCTTAACACATAAGAGAATAAAAATTATTAAACATTGTGAGTTGCAAATTTAATACGCGTGTTTAAAGCCTAGGATATGAATGCAACCATTTTGAACAGTAAATTTAAATCTCCATCTACAGTTAAAAGCAAATACTCAGGCAGAAAACCCCAAAACAATTTTAAAGTTAATGATATATATTTTCAATATAAAAAATCCCTTTTCGGCAAGCTTGAAGGCGAAGGTAGATTCCTTTACGTTAATGTTACAAAAGTCATGAAATATTAAATATTGATCAATACAGACATAGCCAATGACTTTATTGTTTCTACACATTGCAGTATTTACGCTGTCATTCTGTTTTCATGTCATTTGATTTTTTGCTATATCAAGGTTTTATCATTCCATTTTTCATTCCAAAAAGTTATGATAGATTTATCGGTCAGTACATTGGTCAATTTTTTTATATCTCAACACATAATCATTCAACAGGTAGGAGTCATAAAGAAATAAACATCTCAGCAGTGCAAATATCTCCTAAATAACATTAAGCCAGACTGTCTGAAACAGTAGCAAGAAATTGACTCTTGGCACGAATGAAGAAGAACTCTAGATTTAAAAATTAATTTATTTAATCTAGGATACAATATAATTGTGTGGACATTACTTTGTCATATGGTAAAACCACATGACATGATACACTTAAACACTACTAAAATGGGCTCATTTATTAACTCCCTGGTTACAAAGATAATAGTCACTAAATTCTTAACATATAAGAGAATAAAGATTATCAAACATTGTGAGTGGCAAATTGAATACGTGTTTCTAAATCATAGGATATGAATGCAGCCAATTTGAACAGCAAATTTAAATCTCCATCGACGGTTAAAACCAAATACTCAGGCAGAAAATCCCAAACAATTTTAAAGTTAAGCAGATATTTTTCAATAGCAAAAAGGATAAAGGGAACTCTTATTTAATTACTCTTATTTTTGCCTACTTTATATTGATTTTATTAAACAAATCATGGTCCCGCCATGTGTAGTTAAATATCAAATTAAAGTATTCTGTCAAAAAAACCTATTATCAAATTAACTATTAAAATTATTTGATTAATTAAAATTAACTATCTACTTAATTGTTACAAAACTCCACTAAAACCTTTTATATGCCTTATACTATATGCCAGCAATCTTTATCTTATGATTATCTAATAATTATATTAATTTAAATAAAAGTCACTGTGGCTATGTATGTATGTTCCAATTCTCCTACTAAACCACTGGACTGATCTCAATCAAACTTTTCAAACTCTTTATTTAAGAAAAGAGAAAGGTCACCTTCAACTTTTCAAAGCCTAAAAGATGCTTAAAATTTCACTTAATTAAAAATTAAGCAAGGCGTTTTTCCGCAATGTCTTTCATTTCCATAAATTTGTTTCTCTCATTTTAATATTTTTTTCAAAATTAATTTTAAACTTAATTCGTAATAATATTCTTGTTGATCAAAAATAATACGAAGAACTGTTTCCAGAAGGAAGAATGCTAAAAGCAAATTTTAAAAGTAGACGATTTAACAATTTATATCGGGACCAGCTATTAATTTATTTTCACGCTTTAAATTAATGAATAATTAAATAGTTAATTTAATTGTTTCAAAATATTCATTAAAACCTTTCATTGACTTTAGTAATTGTTAACAAAATTTGAAGTACCTATGGAACAAATAATAACGTATGAAGAAAACGGATGTTTTTAAAAATTGTCTGGTTCAATTGATATTCTCATTTTAATTAAAAGCGTTTTAGATCAGAAAAGTAATTTGTGTATTATAATATTTATACAATAGTAATTTTTACATTAAAAATATTAAACATGAAAACATTTTAATCCGGAGCAAAGCCATGTATATCAATTAACAGTTATAATTAACAAAATTTAACTAAGATATTAACTATAAATTAATTAGTCATAAATTAATTATATATTATACCGTATAAAAAGTGAAGGTGAATGCGGTTGATGGGAACTCATAACTTCTAAATAATTCTTGCTGTCAAAAAACTTTCAGTATAAAAGTAGTTTGTTATGATATGGTGATAATTACCCTAATTGAAATTTTCTTTCTCTCTTCAATCTTAACGAAGCTATGGGGAAATGATAAATTGGGGGGGGGGTATTGAGTATCAAAGCTTTTCAGCTCATAACTTATAAGCAATTCTAGCAGACAAAAAACTTAGTATAAAAGTTGTTCGTTGTCATAAGGTGATAATTCGCCTAATTGAAAATTTTTTTCCTATCTTTAGTCGTAACAGAGCTATGGGGAAATGATAAGTTGGGGAGGAAATTGAAAATGGCTT
The DNA here is from genome assembly GCA_013235015.1 of Araneus ventricosus. NCBI lineage: Eukaryota > Metazoa > Arthropoda > Arachnida > Araneae > Araneidae > Araneus > Araneus ventricosus. Next base: position 20,346 of record BGPR01004788.1, read on the forward strand.
TTTAGCTCATAACTTCTAAGAAATTGTGGCTATCAAAAAAGTTTCAGTACAAAAGTTGTTTGTTGTGATAAGGCAATAATTCGCCTAATTTGAATTTTCTTTCTATCTTGAATCGTAAGAGAATTATGGGAATATGAAATTTTCAGTCCCCCACCATTTCCACCCCCTTTGAGCTGGTTAGCCCATCTGCGAACTCGGCCGAGATTTTCACCCTCCTTACAGCATATCCGTAGCCAGTTAAAATCTAATCAAAATTACTCTAGTTATCGTGTTCACAAAATAACACGGGCCAAAGCGTTATGCATATACTTCTCTACTAATAATAATAAGGAAAAGAACATTTTGCCCTCTATTCTCATATGTATTGTAGCTACAAGAATGGAAGAGGGTGGAAGAAACTCCAAATGACGAGAGCTTTCCAACGAGGGGTAACATGCATAGGTTAAAACGTATTTTAAGTTAGGGGGAGAGGAGGAGAAGGGTGGGAAAATCACTTTTCAGCTCATAACTTCTAAGCAATTGTAGCTATCGAAATAGTTTAAATACAAAAATTGTTCGTTTTGATAAGGCAATAATTCGCTTAATTTGAAGTTTCTTTCTGTTTTCAATTGTAAAGGAATTATGGGAAAATGAAAATTTCCACTCCCCACCATTTCCACCCATTTGAGCTGGATAGCCCATCTACGAACTCGACCGAGATTTTCACTATCTGTACAACATATCCCAAGCTGGTTAAATTTACATCAAAATTACTCCAGTTATCGTGTTCACAAGATAACATGGGAAAAAGATATATATATATATATAAACTTTTTAACGAAGGGTGGTTTTGGGTTCTAGGGGTCATGATCGGTGAAGATCCGCAGAAATTTTCCGAAAGTCGTGTCATGAGAACCATTGCAATAGGTAGAGTTCCTATAAGGAATCTACCTAAAAGGATAAAAGGAACTCTTATATATCAATCTTTTTTTTGGTTATTTTATATTAAATTTATTAAAAAAATCTTGGTGCAGCCATGTTTATTTAAATATCAAATTAAAGTAATCTGTCAAATTAACTATTAAAATTAACTGTTTGATGAGTTAAAATTAACTATTTACTTAAATAAAATTAAATATTTAATTAATTGTGACGATATCTTCACAAAAACCTTTTTAATGGCTCATAGTATATGAAAGCAATCTTAATCTTGTACTTATCTAATAATTATCTTAATTTAAATAAAAGTTATTGTGTCTATGTATGTATGCTCCACATATCCTCCTAAACCACTGGACTGATTTCAACCAGACTTTGCACACTTTTTATTTAAGACAAGAGAAAGTTCATCTTCAACTTTTCAAAGCCCAAAAGTTACTTAAAATTTCAGTTAATTAGAAATTAAGTAAGGCGTTTTTCCGTGATATCTTTGGAAAATATTATCTCACGAAATTATTTTGACACCTTATTAAATTTTTAAAAAATTATCATTTCAGTGACAAAAATTTCATTTCCATACAATTTGCTTCGTTCATTTTAATATTTTTTCAAAATTTATTTATACAGAATTCGTAATTTATTCTTTATTGCTGAAGAACAAGAATAATACGCGAATAGATATAGTTGTCAGAATACATTCACAGACTTTTTGACGAATGTTATAAGCAAATTTTAAAAGTAGACGATTAACAATTTTAATCAGGACCAACTAATGATTGATTTATTTTCATTCTTTAAATTAATGAGTAATTAACTTGTTAATTTAATTGTTTCACAATATTCATTGAAACCTTTCTTTTGCTTTAGTAATTGTTAACAAAATTTGAAGTACCTATATAACAAACAACAATTTATGGAGAAAACGGCTTTTCTTAAAAATTGTTTTTTTTTAAATTGATATTCTCATTTTAATTAAAACGTTTCAGATCAGAAAAGGAATTTGTGTATTAGAATTTTTATACAACAGTAGTTTTTGCGTTAAAAATATTAGATATGAAAGCATTTTAATCCGGAGCAAAGCCAGGTATATCAGCTTCTTTACTGTATAAAAAATGGAAGTGTATGCGGCAGATGGAAGCTCATAACTTCTAAGTAATTCTTGTTGTCAAAAAACTTTCAAAATAAAAGTTGTTTGTTATGATAAGGTGATAATTCCCCTAATTGAAATTTTCTTTCTGTCTGAAATCGTAACGGAGCTATGAGGAAAAGATAAATTGGGGGGGGGGGGGACAAACATCGCTTTTCAGCTGATAACTTCTAAGCAATTGTAGATGTCAATAAACTTTCAGTATAAAAGTTGTTCGTTATGATTATGTGGTAATTTGCCTAATTGAAAGCTTCTTTCTATCTTCAATCGTAACAGAGTAATGGGTAAATGATAAATTGGTGGGTGGGGAATTCAATATCGCTTTACAGCTCATAACTTCTAAGCAATTTTAGCTGACAAAAACTTTTAATATAAAAATTTGTTAGTTATGCAAAGGTGATAATTCGCCTAATTGTATTTTTTTTCTATCTTTAGTCGTAACAGAGCTATGGGGAAATGATAAAATGGGGGAGGGGATTGAAAATTGCATTTTAGCTCATAACTTCTAAAAAATTGTAGCTCTCAAAAAAGTTTCAATATAAAAGTTGTTTATTATGAAGAGGCAATAATTCGTTTTGAGTTTTCATTCTATCTTCAATCATAAAGGAATTATGGGAAAATGAAATGTTCAGTCCCCCACCATTTCCACCCCCTTTTAGCTGGTTAGCCCATCTACAAATTCGGCCAATATTTTCACCGACCTTAAGAGATATCTTTCGCCGGTTAAAATATAATCAAAATTTCTCTAGTTATCGTGTTGACAAGATAATATGGCAAAAGCGTTATATATATACGTCTCTATTACTAATAATAAGGAAAAGAACATTTCGACATCTATTTTCATAAGGAATAAAGTTTAATAGAGCTCATAAGGAATAGAATGAAAGCGGGTGGAAGAGACTGCAAATGACGAGAGATTTCCAACAAGGGGTGACATGCATAGGTTAAAACGTACTTTAAGTTAAGGGGAGAGGAGGTGAAGTGTGAGAAAATCACTTTTCAGCTTATAACTTCTAAGTAATTGTAGCTATTGAAAAAGTTTAAATTCAAAAATTGTTCATTATGATAAGGCAATAATTCCCCTAATTTGAAGTTTTCTGATATTTTCAATTGTAAAGGAATTATGGGAAAATGAAAATTTTCATCCTCCACCATTCCCCCCTTTGAGCTGGATAGCTCATCTACGAACTCGACCGAGATTTTCACTATCCTTACAACATATCCCATGCTGGTTAAATTTAAATCAAAATTACTCCAGTTATCGTGTTCACAAGATAACATGGAAAAAAGCGTTATACATATATATATCTATATATATCTATATATATATAGTTATATATTTTTATACCATTAAAACTCAAATAACATTTTCATCATATACACCTATTAAACCCGCATTTAAAATTAAATATAAAAACAATATAACCTAATATTATTCACACAATGAAATACAGAAAGATAATAAGATTAAAAACTATTACTATGAAAAAGACAACCCAGATATGGATACCTATATATATATATATATAAACTTTTTACGAAAGGTGGTTTTGGGTTCTAGGGGTCATGATCGGTGAAGATCTGCAGAAATTTTCCAAAAGTCGTGTCATGAGAACCATTGCAATAGGTAGACTTCCTATAAGGAATCTTCCTAATATATGTAAACTAATATACCAAAGACACATCTTTTTCACCCGCACCAAAAGTAATTTCGAAAAAAACAAATTTGTAAATTTTTAATTATTTTTGTGGCGTTAGGGACACCAGAATATATAAATGGATTTCAATAAAAAACTACATAAACTAATATACTTAAGACACAACTTTCCCACCCCGCGCCAAAAGTAATTTCCCTCAAAAAACGTTTTTCCTATACTTTTCGATCCGCCCTAGTGTACATATTTCAGTTGGTTTGCGCAGTAATCTAATGACGTTAGTTATTTGCTCTCTCTTTGCGATGCTTTATTTAATACTAGCCGCCTTCGTCCACCAGCTGGTTCGACAATTTAAGTTAATTTTTATTTTTGTATTTTATATTAATTATAGCATTACTCGTTGCAGTTTCAGCCACGATAACTCAGCAAAGATGAACAAAAAACTGAATATTTTATTGTATTCGACAGATAGTAAAATATTTAAAGACGTAAATTTTAAAATGCCAGTGATACAGTTCTCTATGATGCATCGCAGCTAACGAAATTAACAAACTGTGTTTCAAATAACTTTCACTCAATTCATCTATCATTCATCGGTAGATTGATTAACGCTGAATATGGTCGCGAAAGCCGAAAATGCTGGACGCCCGTGTGAACCAGTGGGTACAATAAGTGAGGCGGCAAAAAATTCATAGACATTTAAAAGACCCGGGAGTATAGGAGGTAGACAATAAAATTTAAAAATTAGTTAGTTTTCCCGAACACTATAGCCTTTTTGTAATTCCTATTTTCAGGCTGTAATTTCTACTTTCTAATATCAAATTTGATGAGTTATCAGTTGAGGAATTTCAAGTTTGGCGGCAGTACTGTACTCTTAAGCCTAACCAAAATTTTAATAAAAAATTACCTATAATGCAATCTAAAAAGATATGAAAGCATTCTCATGCCTCATAATTTTAAAATGGAAGGAAAGCATGTGATTAGATGCTTGAAGGAAGGACAAGAATCATTTTCAGTGTACCTCACACACAATAAAAACAAACAAATCTGAAATCAAATATCTGTTTTCACGCTTTATAAAAATTTTACTTTGAAGCAGGTGCGATAAAATATTTCAGAAATGCAATAAAAACTCAAGTGAAAATTCTGCTATGGAGTCCCAAGAAAACAATTTATACTATCACAACCGTAACAATTTCAAAAGCGCGTGAATAAAAGCCTTGCTGAAATAATGAGATGGTTTGAATTTTATTTACAACATTAAAAACACTGCTAAAATTCGTGGTCTAAAACATTTTGAAACATTAATTGAAATTGAACAAAATGTCGCATGGAAATAAGATTGGTGTCATTGAAAAGCTAATTTTTTTTTATCTTTAAGATGATGTAAAATGGTGTTTTTGCGATACTAGGATCCGAAGGTATTCCGGAAAAACGTTAAAATTTAAAGTAATTTTTAAATAATTGAAATTCTAATTAAAATTTCAAAAAATAATTTCTTAGTGAGCACCTAGTACCCAAGAAGCAACCACATGCCAAATTTCAAGTTTCTAGTCCCAGTGGTTTGGGAGATTTCGTGAAGAGTGAGTGAGAGCCGTGGTGTTTGCCTTTTATATATAAAGATTTACAAATTTTTCAATGATCCTTATGAACGTGTAAATTCATTCACGGTTATTGAGTCCGGTTACTCACAAAAGAGAGAACCTAAAGAGAAAATGGAAGGAACGGATTAGACACAGAGATACAAAAGGAAGAAAATGGTACTTTGAATAAAGGTAATAAAATCCACGATGTGAAGGAGCTTCTGTTGTTTCCTTAGTAATGACAAGAAAGAGAAAATGGATTATCAAGGATTTTAGATTCGTGCAAGGTGGTTCAAAGGCCGGAGACAAAAGGAAGAGAAGGGCTGAACTGCTGGCCGAAGGGGTCATATAACACTGGAGTCGACGAAAGAAAACGGAAAAATGCTGCAATGAAAAACTGTTTTATTAATTTTAAAATATTATAAGAACTTAGACTTTAAAATATATTTATCCCGAGGAACGCCGAATATATCAACTAGTGTAATATAAAGCAGAAAATACATGTATCTGTGTGTCAGTTACAAGAACTCTTCTTAAACGATGAATGGTAGAGACATGAAATTTGTACATGACATTCTAGGGTGAATTTTTGTCAACTCTGCTATTTTCAATTTTTTAAATTAAATTATTTTTAATAAATTTAAATAAATAACGAAAATTAAGCTAATTTTTTGCGTTTTTCGTCAAAACCTTTAGAAATAGTTATCGCACGAAAATTACTTTTACACCATCTTAAAGAACAAAACAATATCTTTTACAGGAAGCTAATTAACTAGTGATAAAATGTTTTCTCTAATTTTAATTAACATTTCAAAACTCATTTTAAGCGCAATTTAATAACTGTTTTCTATCGTTATAAAACTAAAATCTAAGCAATTTATTGTTTCAAGAAATCCTTCATCACGTGCTTTTTGCAACTGTCAAAGTTATGAGAAGAAACTATTTTGTTGTTGGACATTTAACTCCAAAAATTTTATTCATTTTACTTCCGCTTTTATGTCTGAGTTGCTTATACCACTTTCGATCTGTACCAACAAAAACAGTTATTTTTCCATATAAAGCAATAATTTTACAATCAGTCTGACGAGATTCTTTTTTCCTTTCTTAAAATAAAGCAGCATAATATGATTAGAGTGAACTTTTTGTTCTTCATTTTTCGTCCTGGGGTAAAGCAAGAATTATGCCACAGTTCAAAATAAAATTATCTTAGTGAAAGAAAAAAATCCGAATTTACATATCTGCTTCAATCAAGGTAAGTTGCAAAACAACTAGAAGAAAACACTTTTCTATTTGAAAAACCGCAGAAATTTCCGGATGTCCCAATATCTATTTAAATGAGAAAATCAAAACGCCTTCCAGCAGTTTTTGCAGGACGCATAGCCCTTTAAGTTCTACTGAATTGTCTATAACAGAAAAAAATATTTCTCCTAAATAATATTTCTCCTTAATTTTAAATTTCACGATTTTTAGTTAATTTTATAAAAAATATCCTTTTATCTGATTCAAATTATTTATTTTATACTTTATAAATATAAATATCTTTCACGTGCTTTACTTTGATTCATTACTAACTTAACTATAAACAAATCTTATCCTGTTTCAAACCTATTGCGAATCTAAATTATCGAAATCAAAACTTAAATATAGGTCAACACTTAATTTTAAGAAGTTCTACATAGTTCTCTCTGTTAAAATTTTATTATGAATAGTCCTATAGATGATAGAAGATTATGCTTTTATGGATTAAAGATCACAAATCATCTCTATAGTGGAAGATTTTCTTCTGTAAAAGCTGGCGAAAAGCAGTCGAATAAAGGCGTTGAACAAGTTGCTATTAAGGTAAATTTAATTTTTAGTGCTTAAATCAGGTAAGAAAATTTTACGGTATGCACATGAATGCTGCCGAACAAGCTAAAAAATATATAAAAGGCTCTTTACTTTATTTACTTAAAAAATATGCTTTTTTTATGCCTTTTGGCGATATGTAGGCAATTGAGGCCTACAGTCAGTCGGACGGCGTGCTTCTATGTAAAAGTTGAAATATTATTGCTAGTGTATTTATTTGTTGAATCTTCAGTAGAACATTGAACACAAATGAGATGTAACATTCTAGATCAAATGGAATTTGATTTTGTGTACGATTTTTCATATTTTGAAAAATCAAAATTCTTCCCTTAAATAAGAAAATGACTATTGTCTAAATGTAAATGTCTAAGGTAATTTATGCACATTTTTCATATCACCATATTTTTATGCATTTTTTCACAAAGCAGTCAGCTGAAAATTGTGCTTCTATAAAGACCAGCTATTTATTTTGAATTTGTTATCATATTTGTATCATATTTGATTTCATATATATATATGCAATAATAATTTTATTGGTGTAGTCGTTAAGTAAGGAACAGGCCGAGTTAATAACTATGTGTAATTTATTATCACTATATGGGAGAGTGGCGGAACATACGTACATCTTGTATGAAAGTTTCAGGTCAAAAGCGAACAGAAAATCCTTCCGTTATATCATATAAGGAATTAAAATATAGACACGCGATCAAAGTGAAGTGAATATTAGCTATTTTTAGTAAATTGCGCAAGTGTCTTCGGGAAAAGTCTGGCACCAACAAGACGCTAATTCATGATTTCTGTGGGAGCGTGTGGAAGCAATTAAAGTATTCTTTTAGTAATAAATATGTCAAAATGCGTGATTTAATCTACCTCCAGAGCGGAAAATAAAACAAAATTGGAGTTTAAGAAAAGCAATTTTGGAATATATTAGTATTATACCAAGATTTTAAAATATACTATTAGAATTTAAAGTAAAATTAAGTGGGATTATTACATACATATATGAAATGTATTTGTTATTGTAGTCGTTAAATGATTAAATAGGCCGAGTTAAATTCTAATGTCTTTTTATTATGGGAGAGTGACGGATTGTACGTACATCTTCGTTTAAGTTTTTAAGCCAAAAGTGGTTTACGTAGATAACTTAAAATAGTTTGGCGCAGTATAGCCAACTGTGGCTCTTGTGCCAGGAAAAGAAAACAAACTCAAACTTAAGCCAAAAGTGAACAGAACTGCTTTTTCTCAGGTAGGGATTTAACAGATAGACATGTGATCAAAGTGAAGGGAATAATAGCTATTTATAGTATATTACGTAAGTGTTTTAGGGAAAATGCATGGCGACAATAAGTCGCTGATTTCGCGAGTTGCGTGCGAGTGGAAACGATTAAAATATTCTTTTAGTAATAAATATGCCAAGACGAGAGATTTAATAAACCTCCAGAGCGGGAAATAGAACGAAACTGGAGTTTAAGAAAAGTGATTTTGGAATACATTAAGACTTTAAAATATATAATATTAGAATTTGAAATAAAATTAAGTGAGATTATTATATATATATATATATATATACTAGCTGAACCCGGCAATGCTAGATTTGAGAATATATATAGATTAAGTGAACACAATTGAAAGCTTGATATCAAATATTGTATTTATTTAAAATTTGATATATATATAAGGCAGTATTCGTACTTGTGTGTATGGATTTACTTGATCACTTGAATTTCCGATGAAATATATTTGCAGAAATTCGTGGTCAGCATCCATAAATGGAAACAAAGAGCCTGCTGTATGGTTTATTTGACCTTGAGTCTTGAATGTTTTGCGTATAATTCTGAGTTATTATATCCGTTACACCAAACGAAGTCATTTGAAAACATGTGTTATAATTTCGTATGTTATTCAAAAAAAATACTTCGATTGTGTTGTAGTATCAGAGACCAATGAGAACAATGGCTCAAGTGGTGCCTTCAATGTTGGTATTTTAACTTTACCATTCAAACAACACAACCTAGGTGCTTCATTCTTGAATTTCAATGCCTTGCAATTTGTGCAACCTTTATTCATACTTTCAGCAACCACAACTGGATGCAAGCTATATTCAATTTCAAATTATACTGAAATGGAATATGATCATGTTTTACCAATTGATTGAATCGATTCATTTCCATCCCTATTGTCACTTTTTTCATTTCGATCTAATGCAGCAAAATCATTATAATTAATGTTGAACAATAAGAAACTTACAAAACATTAAAAATTAAACATTACAGAACTTCACAAAAGTTAACAACAGTACTTGAGCTTACTTCTACGCATGAGCGACAAAATTTCTTACTTCGGACTTCAAATCTCTATATTATTTTCCAATGTGATTACAATAAATTAAAAGTTCTTTCATACTCATAATAAATGACTAACAGTAAAAAAAAACCCTTAATATAAAAAAACTGATTTCAGACTCAATAGATGGCTGAGTTTCCAAAACGTGATAAAATATCAAAAATGCACTGTTCTTAGTTTCGATGTTATTTAAATAGTTAACACCCAAAATACAATATGCTGCGTCGTTCTAAATATTGTTTCTGAATGCCTTTTTACTATCCCTTAGATTTAACATTTAAGCGTTTATTAAAATGCTGGAGATGAGTATTTCAAACAACACCGAAATTACAGACATAAATGCTTTTTCTTCCTTTTTTTCAAAAAAAATCTGTAATGTGATGTCCTCTTTCCATTCCTCCATATCTCTCTTTTTCAAAAGAAAAAGAATATCTTACGCTTTTATGTTGAAGTTTTTGTATAAGAATTCTATCATAAAAAGAAACTAATAAAAACAGAGAAAGTCGTTCTTATATGCTGTGCAGAGACAAACATAATTACCGCTGGAGGCATTCTGACTAATACATTCTGAAGAACGATGACAGAAACCTTTCTCATTCTGGAATTACTTCGTTTGAAAGCTCATTGTGGACCATTTGAAAAATGACGTATTAATAGTTTATTTTAAAAAATCGTAACATTATTTATTAAAAATCTTTCTAAAAGTCATAAGCAAAAATAAAGCCAAAAACGAATTTAAGGGCAAATGAAATTCTAACTGCCACGGTCATTGAAAAAAAGACCAAATTTCCAGAATTTAGCCTTAAAAAGGCCAATATGGCAACCCTGCCTCTGTTGCAGAGGTCTACGCGAAGACGAGAAACAATCCTGTTTACAAAAAGCAACCCTGCGTTAAGAGTTGCGCCAAGCATTTTATCAACCTTCTCCAACGGTAGTCAAACATTAAAATATTATTAGGCCCCCTAACTTTTTTTCTAAAGCTCAGATCGAGGATTTTAATAGCTTTAAAAATTCCCCGGACAACGCGGATAATTTTGCAAAAAACCGTGCGTAAATCGGCCCAGTAGTTTTTGAGTCTATAGCGACCACACATACGAACATTGCCTTTTATACATATTAGAAAATCACCCGTTATACCATGACGGGTGCAAATTGCCTCTTCATTAGAAAGATGTTTCGTCAAATTTGACGTGTTGACAAAGATATATATGCGAGAGAAATGTTTAACATTGTCAGAAAACAAATAAAATAAACATATAATTTATGTCAGCTTGTGACGGAGTTTCGGCTTCGAAGTGTCTTTTATAAGCGGCTGCTTCTACTGCACGAATCCTGTCCAGCGATTCCCGGCATTGCCTCTCTAACCATCTTGCTTTCCTTTCCTTTGTCATCCGCCGTCTTTTTGCGATGGGTTCTTAGCCGGTATTCATTGTAAAAAAATATAGTAAACTAATTCATGATTGTAAAGTATTAAATTAGAGTAAAAAATATATACAAAATATGTACATAATAATTCAATAACCATGAAATTTTCGGCTTGTCAAACGCAAGTCAAAAGTTAAAATTTCAAAGGAATTCTTTTTCGAAATTCTAATCAAAACAAAGCATTTCTCTGCTTGTCAAACGTTGCCAAAAAATATTATCAAACTATATCATCACGAGTGCAATAAATAATCAGATGCATCGTGGCGTCCAAACTATATCACAAGCATGATGTATAACTGACGTGATTTACTACTTTCTATTAAAAAACGGAAATTAATTTGAAAGATATGATTAAAATAATTTAAAATTTCTCGCGATAATTCATAGCGAGATAAATTTAATATCAATCGATAGAAAATTTTATTTCACTATTTTAGAGCTATTAAATTTGAAATTAGAACGACAAATACTTTTTTAAATTTAAAATTACTGAAATCTAGGTGTTCTAACAATGAAATAATACTGTTCAACGTATCGCAGTGCTATGGCGTAAATTTTATTGTTGGTGACGTCAGAGCGTTACCGGATGAGTGAGAGACATATCTGGGCTATTATATATATATGAACATACAAAACAAAATAAACAAGACATATCAAAATGCAATTTAAAAACTAAAAATTTATTAATTAAACAAAATTTAAATTATGGTCCTATAAACAAAAGTGCAATTCACATACAAAGAACACATGTAAAACAATTCTATGAACTATTTAACTCTTACAACTATTGAAAATATGAAAGCCAAAAATTTGGATTTTCAAAAATAAAATTAGCAGCTATGCTTTGGAAGAGCATTAGCAAGGTTAAATCAATTTTGCTGTACCAAGCATCCTTGTTACTAAAGTTGTTAAAAATACGGAAAGGGTAATTCACCCTAAAATGAAATAATTTCGAATGAAAAATTCATACACTAACCCTAACAAAATATCATCGTTATATTTAAATTATTAAATACATGAAATACATCAATATATTGCATTAAAAACTATAAATACATCAGTCAATAAAATATCCATCCTTATTCACTAGGAATTATAAAATCAATGTGTTTACTTATCCTTTGCCTGTAATCCTCATTTCAATTTAAACCGCCACTTAGCTTGGCATCACAGATTGTCAAAACTATATACAGTATACTCTCGATATCTCGAAATCGAAGGGACCCGGAAAAAAATTCGAGATAGCGAGTTTTCGAGATAGCGAGTTTTCGAGATAACGAGGTTACCCTCCCAAGCATTAAAAATTACACATAGTTACAAGGTAGGAATATATTGTAAAATATTATAGCGAGATAGAGCTAAATGTCTGAAAACAGCAATAATTTCCATATTAATTCAGAGCAGTGATATTAATTTACATAAAAGTATAAAATTTTTAAAAGAGAATGTATTTGTAATAAATTACTATTACTTAGAATTTCTTTCAAAAGTCCAGCATAGTGACCTGGCGACACCTCTTTTCAAATTACTTTTCTACGTGAGACTTTCATGAAGGTCATAATGTGACTAAACAGCGATTTTCAAGGGAAAAAATATTTTTCGCTTCGAAAAAAATTCGACATATCAAGGTTTTTAGTGAAAACACTTCGAGATAGGAATGTAAATTAACATTAGAGAAATACGAAATTTCAAGGGGCAAAATATTTTTTCGAGATATCAAGGTTTTCGAGATATCGAAGTTCGAGATAACGAGAGTTCACTGTATATATATATATTCTTGGTGATATGTCCAGCGTTGCTAAGTACAAGTCTAAGAACTTTTAACAGTTTAAATTGAAGTAAACAATCTTCCCCTACGAAGTGGTCTTTAAAATATACGTCACAACTGTTTGATTGACATGCACTTTCATACATCTGGGGCTATTTCTATTGTACTTTGTACACGTTTCTCATCGCTAGGTTAAAAGTAATTTAGAGGTAAATAAAAGCTGACTCGATATCTCATAGTAGGGTGTGGAAAGACATAAGCTGATTGGCATGTAACTTAATACGTCGGATGGGACGTTGATGAATTTTTGTACATATATTTGTTATAAGCTGACTAAAAATGCCGATGGGGTTAATCAAACCCTAGAAATCAAAATCAAGGGTAGAGAGGTGTCGTTAAAATCCATATAATAGATGGACCATTCGAAATGAAATTATATCCCCATGTCTCAATTCGTCGAAGTACATAGAAATATGGTGTAGTTAAATCTTTAATCAACTCTTTAAGATGATAACTAATGCTAAGTCATGCAGAAATGTTTATTTAGAACAACTGGAGCTCATAAAGAAACATGCTTCATCAATTGATTTTGAAATGTTGAAATTTTAGCTGAACAATGATTGCCTTATTGTTCGACTGAAAATGCTGCAGAGGTAACTGACTCCTAATGGCGTGTTTAAGTTGTGTGGCGGTGAAACATCGAAAGACATTTAAAAAAATGGGTAAATTAGCACCAAAGTTTTGTGCCTGTGGTTTTTTTATTAAGTCCCTAAGTGGTCTAACATTTAAGAATTGTTTGAAATGTAGTATACAGTTTACATAAATGGAAGCAATTTTTTATGCTCTGTAAATATTAATTTATGAATCATTTTATTAGAAACGGATAAATATTCTTTCAATAAAGTAATTTTATAAAGTCAACGATATATAAGGGTATACGAAAAATATCTGCCAAAAATAAAAGTGTAGGTCATTAGCATGAGGCTACAAATTCCTACCAGATGTTAAAAATTAAAAAAATAATCGTTATTGGTTGCGTAAAATTCAGTTGATTCTTCCTCTTTGAAGTTTCAAAAATTTCGATTGGTGTTGTTGCTTGTTAGGCAACAATTTATGCATTTACAGAATATTCGAGAATCATCCAACTAGAATTTTAAAGAAAGATCTTGAATTGCTTAGAACATAAATAAATAATAAATATAGTTTGAATTAAAATATAAGTTCTGGATTAAACTACCTTGGTGTTGATTCGAACCACAGACAAATGCTTTTTTTCAGTCCAGAGTCCTAACAACTGAGATACGTCTACCTTTGAGTAGGTTGCTTTTTGCAGCAATAATACATCGTTATATTTCGAGACTCCCTTATAATGTTGAAAACTAAAAGACTACGTAGCATTGCGTGATCTGCTGGTTCACAATAAAACTCCTGAGGGCTGTATCCATCTTTTGGTTATAAGAAAAGTTTTTTAATGCTTAAAGCCCCCTCAGGGGCACATCTTCTTCAGATGTGACGGGATTCACGACCCCGAGGTACCCTAGTGTCTATTTCTCCTTCCGTTTATTTCTCCCCTTGAGTTTTTTGCTATTTTCTTCTTTCCCTCGAGGGTAGGCGAGGGGGCTCTCCATGAGAAGCAGTTGCCGCTCTGTTTGCTTCTTGCTTCTCATGGACAGCAAATTACCCCCACGTGTTGGCCGTGCGTGGCGACCCATTAGACGGGAGGTACATCTCGGTCCCCGGTGTATCAATCGGCCGGTATCCCCGCCACTTGGCTGGTCTGCTCAAGGGGATCAAGCGAAGGGGTCACTCCTTGGGCTTGGCGTTAAGGGTGGTCACTGTCCCCGGGGGTGACTCTGAGCGTATAGGTTCCGACTAGCACCAAGGTAAGCGCCGAGGCTGGGAATACACAGAGCCGGTGGCTGCCTTCCCTTGTTGGGCTCCGTGGTGGGCGGTGCCGTCGGACCTGAACCATATGCCATATCATATGGGTAAAAGAAAATCTGGTCCCTTCAGTGGGCAACAAATTTCATCAACTTTTTCAAAAGTAACAAATTTTCCGACCTTTTTTATGATTAAAAGAAACTCTACTGCTAATGAAACTTTTCACACTGTATCACCGTTCTTAGTTGAAAAAGCCATTACCGAAACTATCGGTGAGGTAAAATCCACTAAAATGCTTCGATCTGGCGACTTGCTGGTCGAAGTCCACTCTCGGAAACAATCTCAACAAATAGTGAGACTTAAAAATTTTTCTAATATTCCAATATCTGTCTCTCCACATGCATCTCTGAATTTCTCCAAGGGAGTTATCACCTGCGGAGAATTGCTTAATGTTCCTACAGAAGAAATCCTTAAAGAATTACAAGGTCAGGGGGTGAGCCAAGTACGTCGTATATCAGTACGGAGGGTTGGCCAGCTCCTAAATACAAAACACCTAATACTAACTTTTGATTCCGCAAAATTACCTGAACATATTAAGGCAGGATACATGCGTCTTTCTGTTAGGGCATATATACCCAACCCACTCCGCTGTTTCCAGTGCCAACGTTTCGGACATTCGAAAACTTCTTGCCGCGGGACACTGACCTGCGCCCGTTGTGCAGAAGTAGGCCACGACAGTTCTCAATGCACCGCTGCTGAGAAATGCGTCAACTGCAAAGACGCACACACCTCCTTTTCTCGAAACTGTTCAGCATGGAAATTAGAAAAAGAAATAATCACCACAAAAATTAAAAAAACAAATATCCTATTTCGAAGCCCGGAAACTTGTAAAATCTATGACACCTACACCCGGAAATAGTTACGTTTCTGTCGCAAAAAAATCAGCTTCTGCTCCTTCCGCCGACAGAAATAAAGATGCCTCTGTTGTTTCTATTTCTAAACCGTCTGAATCCCTTACAAGAGCATCTCCTCCAATGACCAACTTACCGATTCCTTCCACTCCACCTGTTGCTCCGGTCAGTGAAGAAGCTTTGGCCTCGCTTGACTTAACTGACTTTACACTGGTTATTAACAAAAAAAAGTTAAAAAAGAACTCTCCTACTAAAACAAATAATACCAACGCCAAAGCAGAAAAGATCGCAAAATTTTACACCACCTCTCACCGTGAAGTTACTAACCCTATTCCAACAAAAGATAACAAATCTACAAATCAATCTGCATTGAAACCGTTTGAAACCACCAAACATACTTCTGTTGATATTGAGCTTTTACCAATGGCTGTTCTCCCTCCATTGGAAAAAAGAATTTTACAATCTAGGGAATCGGATGCTGATGCCGAGATGAGCTCCTCCTCTGCATCAGAAGAGGATGCCTTAGAGTACAATATGTCGGAGGACTTGGAAGACTCATCTGCAGCTATCAGTCCTCCACCCCCTTTCAAACCTGAAAATTCAAACAAATATAAAAACAGGTAGCATTATTGCTTCTCTGTTTTGTACTTTGTTTTCAAAATATTATTTAAAAAAAAAGCAAACAAACGACCTACGCTGAAATGTTTTGTTTAAACTTATTTGTTTAGTTTAATTCGTTAAACATTTTTTCTATATGGATTTCGTCCTTGGACTTTTATTTGGTCTTTGCCCACCATGTGATTTTTTAGACATATTTTACATCTCATATATTTTAAAACTTGTATTTTTTTATCTCTTTTCATCGCTATCCATTTTTTGGTAACATAATTTTATCTTTTCATATGCAACTATGAATTTCAAATTTATTTTAGATTTTTATCTACCTCTTTTAATATAACACCATATATTTTATCACCGTGATCCTGTTTATCTACCATACATTTGGCGCAGTTTAGCCAAAAATGGCTCTTGCGCCATTAAACCTCAATCAACCAACCAACCAACTAATGCTTAAAGCAAATGCTAGCTTCAACCGCTCGTTATTCTGGGGTTAGAAAAAGTCACGATAAGTAAATTACGGTCACAGCCAACGTGAGTCTTCATAGAAAAGATGTAGATAAATTTGCCTCCTAATCATATCACTGACGTTTTATTTACAATGGTAATAACAAATAATGAAAAAATTGAGTTTCTGGGCACGATTTCAAAATTAAAAGTGTTCTGATTAAAATAGATTTGTTGAAAAATTGTTGAACCTTGCTAAGAAGTATTGAGCTTGGTGGTAGAGTCTCGGGGTCAGACTGGAGAGGCGCGGGATAGAAGGTAAAATGTGCTTTAGGGAACTCATTGAAGATTGAACTCTTGAATTCTCATTTCCTCTGAATATCGTTAGCTTGAAATACTCTGCTATCCTCAAACTTAAAGGCCGTGGTGGCTTCGTGACCGCAAGTACGAGATCCAATTACACAGCAGAGCTGCCGTGCACGCGTACTTAGTGAACATTAAATACGCTGTGAATCAGGCATCCTATCGCTGGTATGAAGTGGAAGCTTTCTCATGCTCAGGGGGTCTTCCTCGTTAGCTGACCCGGTTCAAGAAGACAATATTTATCTTGGAATTGCTTTCGTAAAATTTCAGCTAATATATAGAATATAAATAAGCTAAACTTACACAAATCTCCAAATGTATATATTGATTTAACAGCCAGATAAAATAGCATAGTTTATTTGTGAGGTTAAGCCACATTTCACTGGAGTACGAAAGTGCCAAATAAGTGCCATGCATGTGGGGCTGGCACAAGAGCATACCGCCAGCATCTTCTTCCAAGTCTATGAAAACGGAACAATGTTTTTATCTAGCCTAAATTAAGCTTTGGAATAATTTAGTTTCTGTTTACTAACAATAATTCATTAGCTTAGTAGAGCAAAGATGTTCCGAGCGAAAATTGAATCCTCTAACCTTGTAAGCTGTGAGAGCATAGAACCAGATAGCACCAAATGTAGATATCTCATAGATAAAAAAATACTTTCTATAATATACTAATCAATTTTTCTTATTTTTCATTTATAAAAATCATTATTGTTTATATCTAACCGCCGTCGGTGACCAGCTGTTGGCCCGTAATAATAAGAACCAGTGGCTATGCTTGCAACATGGGAAAATAAATTGCCGAATTGGAGGTAGCAGAGGCTCAGGGACTTTGCCAAAGCTTTATCTTGCGATACATCTTAAAAATGAAGAGTTGTGAGTAGCAGACGACGATTCTGACATATATAGGGGTCATAAACTTTCATCTGAAATAAGAATTGTTTAAATCTGATCACTAGTTAGGGCTGGGTTACTCTGTCGATGTTTTTTACCATAAAGAATGTTTGATGAAGTAGGGTTTTCTCAAAAATGGACGGGGGAATAGACGATTGTTGTTTTTTTTAGTTTTAGTTATATGAACGTCCATTTTGAAGCAACTCGAGGGCTATTTTGGGAAATACCCCGTAATTTTGAACCGAGTTCAGATGAAAAGAGCGACACTCAAGCGGGAACTCCCTCTCCAAACTTCCAAACTACACCAGCGCTCTCCCCGCTGTTCATCTCCCGGCCTTAAACTCTTCTTGGGCATTTCAGACCTGTGTGGGTAATTTTGCACAATACCAGCGGGAGGACGTTTGACCCCTAGGTATGATTTAACGTACAACAGGCCCAATGTACGACGTATCTTCAGTGGAATCGGATTTTGAACCTGGAACCCTCCGGCCCCAAAGACACCGTGGCCTCTAAACGACCATTGATCACATATCTAGACATCATAAGCTTTCTTGCAAAATAAAAATTTTCGATACTCGTACACTGGTTGGGATTGGAGGACTATCTGAAGGTTTTTCCCCGTAGACAAAGATCAGTGAATCAATGCTCTTTCTCGATTTCTCTCGAAAATGGAAGGTCCGAGATCATTGATGGCATATAATCATCAATGGTCGCCATACATATCTAGACATCATAAGCTTCTATATGAAATGAAAATTATAGAATTCGATCCAATGGTTGGAGCTTGGATTTAGTCCTTTTGCTTTGCCAATTATTTTAAATATATTTATGAGAATTTAAATGAGCATGCTACATCAATAATTCAAATTGTAATACCTTAAAAGTAAAATAAAACAGCAGAAAACGGATTAGCCTAATTAGGCATTTTCATTTATTAGACACCAGCTATTATTACTCTATCCCCGTTTATATATTTAAATTTTCAAAACATACAATACAGTGGCGCACGCCGACTTTCTCATAAAATCATGACTAATAGATATGATGCTGTAGAAAAATGCGAGGTGCAAATTCAAATTTAATCCTACACAATTGCATTAATTGACTAGTAGTAGAACTCTAATTTCAAAGTTCACCTAATTTTTTTGTCAAACTTAATATCATAATTGCACTAGCACACTGATTTAAAAACTTGAACAATAGAAATCAAAAGCTTAGAAGAGTATATTGCATTTGTCCTTTATTTAGCAAATTCACTCATAAATGTTTCTCAACTCAAAAATTCAAACTCAAGCAACTCAAAAACAGTAAAATCATTTCTACTTCGTATCTTTATGAGAATATTTGCCTGAAATAACTGGAAAAAAATTTGTCCTTTTTCTCATTTACTGATTATTTAAATTAAGAAAATAAATCATGAAATGACTATTCATTCCTCCTTAATTCAAGGTATTGAAATCTTGACGATTTGCTATATAAAATTATGCTTGGACAACTCTGATAAAAAGAAAAACTTCATTTAATAACTTCTTAAAGAATATAGTGCAACTAGTTTTCTGTTAGCCTTCTGTTCTGAGGTATATATATGTAAATCTTAGAAAGGAAGTCGAGCGCTAAAATCAAAATTATTTACATCAATCGGAAATCAGTCATTTAAAACTCATTGGTACACACAATTGGCTATTTCTATACCACATTCATTTTCCCTAAGTTCATTTCATCAAACTTATCAGCTTATGCACTCTTCTCAATAAATTGTTGCTGAGAACAGCTTTCCATACGTGTATACACATTACACAACCACTCCAATTATTATTTTGTCATGAAACATATGTTTTTTCTGCGTTGTCATTTGTGTTTTGAGTTGTCTGGAGATCACATAACCCATTTTACAACCTTTCAGACAAAAAGGACAATTTAAGGAGAAAAGTGGCTTGAAACATGTTTATATTAACTATTTAAAATTGAAACCCATAATAATTATGTTTTTACTTTTTAAAATAGATAAAATAGCTTTTTTCTAAAACTTCAAATATTAAAAAAATAGAGTTTTGAACATAAATTTGAAATATGCCCTTTTTTCAATGAAATCTTGTTCAGTAAAGCGTCCCCGCATGTATACCTGCTTCTTCAATAATTATTTAATCAGAATAGATATATTTTTTCTTAGTGCTGCTATTTATATGTTAAACCTCAGAAAATTAGAGTTGTCAAGAGATGACATAACCCATTTTAAAATCTTTTAGATAAAAAAGACAATTTTAAATGAAAAAATTTGCTTGAAACATATTCATATTAACTATTCAAAATTGAAACCCATAATAATGATATACTTCTAACGTTTTAAAATTGATAAGATGGCCTTTTTCAAAATGTTCTAATTTTTTCTTCCACCAAAATCTTAAGCATGCACTCTTTTAAACGAAATGTTGCTCAGGAAGCTTCCGCACATGTATACACACTAACTCTAATTATTATTTAGCCAAGAAAGGTACAAAATGTTTCTCTGGGTATTATTTATATCTTTCAAAATATATATCTTCATAAAACTCAGAAAATGTGAGCTGTCTAGAAATGAAAAAAACTCATTTTACAGGAACTTTTAGCAAAAAATTACATTAAATATTAAGGAGACATTCCTTCATTTGTCGAATCCAAACTGTACGACTTAAACTGCGTTTGTTCAAACTATATAACTGAAAAATTGTTATATCATACTTCAAATGAAATCAAGAGTTCCGCCAATTCAAACATAACAATCCAAACTTACAAGCCGTTACCAAACGGTGATTAACAAATTCGTCCCGATTTTGCGTCCACATAAGCGTTATATATATCTAGATTACTCTGTTATTTCTTAGGTTAAAATTATGTGCTATTTGAATAGTTGTTTTATGTAGTATTGACTCTCAGGTTCAATTCTTTCTTTTATGATGCATATCTAAAATTTTACACGTGCTATTGCACCGCAAACGATGGTTAAATCGTATCAGTTTATAGAAAAGGAATAATGTTTTTTTTTCCAATATGTAATGTGAAATGTGGTCTTTCTGACTTTTAGGCATGGGTCATAAATGTCGCAAAACGCTCCGATAATGCTTGGAAACAAGAAAATATGGAAGGGGCGTTACAAAAATAACGTAGTGGTATTAATGAGCTTGAACGAAAGTATAACATTCCAAAATAAACACTACGACGTCACCTTCTAAAACTAAATAAAAATAATGAATTTGAGTAACCAAAATGTTTTCCTGAGATTTTACTCACTATCGAATAATTTCCTCAAAGTATATAATTTAAGTTGTTCCATCTTCATTTGCTTCCAAGGTAGGATATAGGTGGTACGATTTAAGACACCGGTTCCCTTAGTCGTGACGATGTTATTATTTTAATATTTTTTTATTTCATTGAAGAGAGTGCATGTATTTTATTTTTTTTCTTTCTCGAATACAAAGAGAAAGTATTGTAATCGTCAAAAAAATTCGAACTCGAGATTTTGACGAATCTCCACGTTTTAGACCTCCCTGAGTCCGAAAAATACAATTTTGGAATCATGTCTGTGTGTCTGTCTGTGAACACGATAACTCGAAAACTATTAGAGCTACGGAGATGAAATTTGGTATGTGGTCTTTAAACATAATTTTTAGGTTTCTATCAAATTTTGGACAAAATCCGTCAACGGGAAATCTGTCTGTATGTCCGCAGTCATGTGGACACCATAACTCAAAAATTTGAATAGCTCGATGGATAAAATTTGGTGCACAGTTTTATCGTCATGAATGTAGGTTCGTATATAATTTTGGGCCAAATCCGTCAAAAAGAGGCGTTCAAATTGCATATTCAATTTCTTTTAATCCGATTCTCATGCGCATGCTTACTGGTAGCAATCTGTTATTGTTGTAAATTTTATTTACAACAATAAATAATGTTTTCAAACATGAATTGTACAATTTTTTTTATTGTTGTAAATAAAATTCAAACCGATCTCATTATTTCAGCAAATCTTTTATTCACACGCTTTTGCAATTGTTACGGTTGTGGTAGTATAAATTGTTTTCTTGGGAATTCAATTCCAAAGCAGAATTTTCGCTTTAATATTCATTGTATTGCCTATTTTATCGCACCTGCTTCAAAGTAATATTTTTTATGAAATGTGGCAACAGATATTTGATTTCAGGTTTGTTTGTTTGTTTCACTTTCTCATATACGAAGTATACAAAGAGAAAGTATTGCAATCGTCAAAAAATTTCGAACTCGAGATTTTGACGAATCCCTACTTAGAAAGTATACGAGAAAGTTTAGGGGAGACTACTCCCGCTGGTTGTAATAAAAAGCTGCAATATTCTTAGAAGTTGTGAGAAAAGCAAAATTTTTCTTGTCATTTAATAAAAACTACACTTTGTAGACTTTGGGGCACGGGGTACGACTTAGCATCCTTGCCCTAAATAGCCACTGTAAAATCTGTCCAAATAACCACTGTAATTGTCATATTTTTAATTCACGTTTTTTTCATCAGATAATTGACAAATTAAAAGTGCCTCCCCTCTTTGTTGATAATTTCATCAGAAGAGAGCTAAAACTATGGCCTGGATTGCATCACCGCCACCTTTTAAGATTCGAACAAGTCCTTGAGATACAGAATAGGATTTATATCGTAATGGAGTTTGCACCAGCTGGAACGATCATGGATTACCTTCAGAGGTATGCCTCTTCCATTTTGCTATTTTTTTTCATATGAATTCTTGATATAAGCTATATCTCATTTGTGTTGCGTTTCAGTTTATAGAGAATAGGGAACCGTTTGGAAATGGGATTTACAAACATTTAAATTTTTTTATCCATATAAATAAGTGCCAAATAACAAAGTGCCAAATTGATGTTCTTTGGGATAAATAAATGGTCTTAGAAGTTTGCGACTTCAAAAATACTATGATAACAAATAAAGAACTGTAACCTTTTTCTTTTAGTTGGTGGTACATCGTAATCCAATTGGGGGTTTGGGGAAAAGCGGATGCCAGCTTTTGACAATTTGAAATATTAATGTGGATATTAAAAATCGGCTGAGTGAGTGCTGAAATCCACCGGCGCAAGAGCCAGATTCAGATTTGCTGCTTCAAAGGTTCCCTAAAGTTGAATTATAAAAACGACTAATAATATTATAAGTAGTATATGAACTGTAAAAATGCATATGAAAAAATTGAATGACATTTCTATTTCCCTAATGAAATCTGTTAGATTAATTTCCCCAAACGATACGTGGTTATATTTAAGAGAACAAGTGTTTGGATTTAGGAATCAGCAATGGATTATTTTAACAAAAGACAAAAAGCCCTTAAACTATTTTTAATTAGGTATTAACTTTCCAGCGAGTGCGCGGTTTCATGAGATACTTGCATTGTGCATCGTTTTACATATTTATATCGTTCTTTTATAAATTTAATTGCAATTTTTATTTATAAAATCTTTGTATACTATTAAGCTAATAAATACTGATGATTTAAATAAAAGTTGTATTTATTTTTGTAAAACAACACGATACATTTATGTAATACTATGCACGATACGTCGTAAAATTTGTGCAGGCGCGCCCGCTGGCAGGTTAATTTAGCCATTCGACCGATTATTTGAATACGTGATCCAGAGAATTAATAATCTTTTAACCAGAATGTTAGTCATAATTACAGGTCACTCGAAGAAGTTTTCCATCAGGCTGTGAAGATAATGTATTCTTATGCAAAATATTTCCCTTTCTTAACATATTGAATTAAATAATATTTATTTTAATAATGTTTTAGATTCTCGCATTCAGATGAATGAACTCTATTCTTACTGGAAAAATGACTGTAATTGTGACGATTGCTCATATTAATCGAGAAGAGCTACAGAAGACATTTTAATGAATATGTAACAAAGTCAATATGACGTAAATGTACTTGTGACTATTTCTATAGGAATAAAATATCATTTATATTTCTATAAACTAATTTGTTTTCAGAAATGGTGCTGTGGATGAAGCAATAGCTCGTAATTGGTGCAAACAGCTGTGTCTTGCTTTGCGGTATTTACACAGTGAGAACATCGCCCATCGCGATGTGAAATGTGACAATATTTTATTGGATAAAGATCTCCAAATAAAAGTAGCTGATTTTGATTTCTGTTGCAAAGCCAAGGATTCTACTAAGGACCAGATGATTCTGAGTTACACATACTGTGGAAGGTAATTTGATCTTCAAATAACTTAATTATTTTAGTAAAGCAACATAGTCAAATTTATGGAGTTCCGCTGATTTAATGAGAGTCATCAGAGTTTTTGGTTTAAAATTATAGCTTTTATCTTTACTCAAGAAAAACAGGTAAAAGAAATTTTCCAAGAAATACAAAAGTAAAAGCTTAAATTAGTGAAAAGAAAGGACCGGGTCACAATATCATGAAGAAACAGTCTTTTAATTTAAAAAATATACAGACAAATGGTAAAAAATAGGTTTCCCTGTAAATCATCGCTACGCGCGCAATGCATCGCTTTCAGAGTATGTTCAGATATAGTTTAGAGGAATTGAATACGTTACTCAGATTTGTGTAACGCAGTTAATAGTCGACAAATCTTAACTTATAGAAAATGATGGAAAGAGTGTCTCCAAATAGCACGAAGCTCTTTTCGGTAATTGGAATAGTAAGTTCATAATAAGGGTGATCTGAAGAAGTCCACATTGAATCCGAGTTAGCAGTTACAGAAAGTTGGAGAAAATATCTTTGATTTGTTGCAAAAGTAAGTGTGCAAATCTTATTGCATGTTCAAATCGCATTGTAGCCCCGTAATTGTTTGAGACAATAGAGAAAACGTATGCTGCAAACTGGTTGATATGCATCGACTTGTGGCATGACCTCCAGGCTTCTCGGAGAAGATTAGTTCCTCTGCGAAGCATTAAGCAGCTGGAACACGAGATATCTGTGGATTGCCAGCTTTTTTGCCCTTAAGAATTAACGCTTTCGAAAACACCCTTTTCGTGTTCCGGTATGGTATTTGTAGATTGCCGCCTAAGGTTTTAGAACCTAACAAATGAAGTTAAAATATTGGTCGTCCTACTGTCTGTTTAAGTTGCACCTCTTATTTTGAAGTAGAAGTTGAAATGCA
The DNA here is from genome assembly GCA_013235015.1 of Araneus ventricosus. NCBI lineage: Eukaryota > Metazoa > Arthropoda > Arachnida > Araneae > Araneidae > Araneus > Araneus ventricosus. The sequence continues at coordinate 45,276 of BGPR01004788.1, forward strand.
GTCTGTTTCTATATCTGTAATGAATTAAAGGAATTGGTTTCCCACGTATGTAGCAACTAGAAGGGCTTGGAACAACTAAATCATGTGAAATTCCTAAGCTAATTAAATTAGCCTAATATTGGATTTTCTTGTATACTTACACACTATGTCGCGTTTTGTATTTAACTTCGTCGTATAGTGAAGAGAACCTAGTGAAATTTTGGACATCTTCAATTTGTTCAAACTTTGATACAGACATATAATTTGTTTGGCAAGACAACATGCAAAATCTTATTTATCTTTATACTACCAATAACTTTTTTACTTAACATTTTTTTCTCAGTTTAATTGCTTTTTTATTTAAAAGCACAAAACCGATCGTTCGAATTTCTCTCACCCTCCTTATCCGGTCCGCCTCGGGGTACAAATTATAGTGCCACGTTTTGTGTGGCTTACCCAACAATTTAAAGCAATGAAATTGCTATTATTTATTTTTTTCATGTTAAAGTTCAATTGGACTGGACTATAGGTTCGATTAGGTAATACAGATTCAACGAAAGACTCACTATGCATTGTGATTTCAAGCACGTTCCATTTTTAACCAGGGGATCTGTTTCTTCGAAAGCATTGCATCTGTATTCCGTGGCCCTTCTTCACAATTGTTCTCTTCCTGTTACCTCTGAAAAAGGAAGAAAGCAGGCATGAAAGAGGAAGAGCGAGTTAATTTATTCTGAGGTACAATAGGTATTTATCTTACCTGTGCAATAAACGACATTGCTTGGCTCCGATACATTATTGTTGTGTCGTTATTAAAATATCAACCCTTATATTTTATAAAAGTCTCAGTTTTTGGATAAGGATCACATGACAAACTTCACTTGACTCACTAGTTCTGCTTATAAGTTATCATGTTCAGATGGATATACTGACAAACCGACAGAAATTCTTTCAAAAATGTATTTATTGGGATCAGGAAGGTATAAAAAGAGAATTCATCCAATCCGAAGGTGAAAAGTAAGTTTTCGAATTTGAAACGAAATAAATAAATTAATTAATAAATAGATTAAAAATAAAAGAAACATATTAAATTAATAACCACGACTTCGTAACTATTTTCAATTTATGAATATATATACATTTTTAAGCACAATAAAATATTGATATTCTATCATTACTGCAATAAAGTTTAAACACTATGCGGGATAACTCTGATATGTTTTAATTTTGAAGTTTTCTTGCGATAACTTGAAAATGTGGTCTGAATTATTGTATTTTAGGCCTTAAAGTGCTACAATGAGCTGAGTTTCTAGATACAGGAGGATCCAAATTAAACAGGAGGTGTGTAGACATCTCCTGTGAAAAAAATGCATGCTGGATCATATTTTAACCAAACCAAATTTTATACACTTATTCTCCTTTATATATGATTTCGATTTCTGAAGAAATAAATAGCTTATAATATACCCGGGAGTGGAAAAATGGCGCTGATGCGAAAATTGGTTGTTTGTTCTTGAAAAGTACCTGCAATAACTTTTTATTTAAGATTAAGCTTCCGTCGGGTGCATCTAATCTGTGAGATGAAGCAGCAATATTTTTCTGTGCCTAAGTGCGGATTTTACTTAGAAAGTTGTGAGACCTCTAGTAGCTTCCTGGTTCCCTACCTTTCACATTAGGGTGTCGTGGTTTTTTCTCTAGTAGTCTTTTGACGCATGCGAGGGGCACGTTATTCTGGTAGACGAATTGCGTCGGATTACGTTTGCATTTTTGAGATTTATCAAATTTCTCACAATATTTCTTTTTTTTATATATCTGCAAAAGTTTGTATACTTGTGTCCCAGCCCATAATTCAATAATATTTATTATTATTTCCAATATGCTACTTCAAAAATGTCAAATTATTTCAGACTCTCAACGTCAACAGTTGTCTTTGCCAAGGAGAGTCACGGGAAAACAAACATAAACTCTCTCCTGAATTCCCAGACGTATTGTTTGGCCGTAGTGGCCTAGTGGTATGGTCTCGACTTCGGGATCGGAGGGATCCAGGTTCAAAAACCGATTCCACTGAAGATCCGTCGTTCATTGGGCCTATTACAGGTGAAATCATACGCAGGGGGCCAATTTTCCTCCCGTTGGTGCTGAAGTTTGGAGAGGGGGTAACAGTTTAGGTGTCGTCCTCGTCATCCGACCACGGTTGAAAATTACATGGTCCGTCCCAAAATAGCCCTCGGGTTACTTCAAAACGGGGTGTTATGTAACTAAACTAGAGCTGGACATTTTGTAAGTGGAAATTGCAAGGAAATACAAAAAAGTTATTTAAAAACGCAAATATAACTTTGCATGATCGAATTATACAGTTTTACAAGGTTTTCTTTAAGCCTAAGCAAAAATTTAACATTTAATCTCACATACAGGTTGCGCCAAATCATGTTAGCATTTGTATTGTGCCCGACCGAAGGTTAAAAAATTCTTAAACTGAACTAACTTGGCAAAAATATAACGTGCTACCTCTTTCTCTAAGAAAGCATGCATACAATAAACAAGAAAAAATATAGCAAATTTAAAAAGATTAAAAAAGTTTTTTAAAAAGGAAGCAAAATTTAAAACTGGAACAAGAAAAAATATTTGAAAAGTAAAAGAACAAAAGTATTTTGTAAAAAGAAATGAAGTTATAAAAATTACAACAATGTTTAAGATGCGCGCCATTGCAGCAGCAAAACAAAGACCAGAGAACAATAGACATAAAGAAATACAGCCAAAATTAAAGGAAGGGAAATACAAGCAATCCCAGAGTAATTTGAAGCAAACGAAAAGCGAAGAACAAAACAAGGAATCCATTCTAGTTCACTTTTTCAAGGGCTAAGAACTGTTCCGAAATGGATTCAAAAGAATATTTGGGGAATTTTCTGTAAGATGCAGTGTATTAGTATGCGCATGTAGTTGAAATATGCTGTGTGATTCTATCTTTCAAGATAGTTAAGTTCTTAATATCAATTTGATAAACCGTGTTCTTTAAACAAAACCCCACAGCCAAAACTCCTCGCAGGAGAATAGAATCTCGCAGCCCGGGGAAACGGGCTGAGCAAGACGTGTGAAATGATTTACTTACTACTCTGTCCATTCCTGAAATGATTACTCAGAAGAGGTAAAAGGATGTAAGATGCTGCCTCCTCTTGCATAAATGTTGTGTGTTCAGACAAAATCTCTGCTGCAGTAAAGGAATTTAAAAATAGTTGCATATCTAACACCATCTACTGAGCATGTCAGATGTCTTAAAGTAGCGCTCTTTTCAGAGAAATAGTGTCTGATAATGAATGATCATGTGAAGTCACGCCGCACTGCAACATTTGACCTATGGAAGGGAATTGGTTCGTTAACGTGGGGAATTTCAGTTGCCCAGATTCAAAACCTACGCGTTTTTAGAACACCATTCAGATAGAAGCCAATATATACCAAAACCAAAAATTATCAACCATCACCCGTGCAAGAACCATTAAAGCAAACAATTTTCCAGAGAGAAGAGAGCAAATCGTGTGTTTGTGTGGAATATATGAAATGGTACCATAAGATGGAGTAAAATAATTTCGAGAACAATTACATGTATATGCCTAGTAAAAAGGCTTCTCAGTTAGTAGAGCATCGTTTTGAAACAAAATTTGAATCATACAGTAATTTAATAATTAATTATAATTTTTCGAAACTGTGGTACAAAGTTACGTCAAAGTTGGGGATTCGCTGCAAAGCTACGTCCACGAGTGCAAAGTAACTCCGCTTTACAATAACAGTTTAAAACTTTTTGCTGGACTGCCTACACTGTGGAATGTCATATGTGCAAATCCTGATTATTGCACTGACACTTCCTTCTATCATTTGCATTTCCTGTTGCTTCTTCAAGAACTGAAGTCGCAATTTCTTCAGCTCTCCGCATTCTATTTAATTTGCAACCTTGTACTCATTTCAATTCAAAAGTTCCAGTCGCTTCAAAACTCAAAATTATTCGTCGAAGATTTGCAATAGTAATAGGACCTCGGCACAGACATTTTCACTGTCAAAATTCCTTTAGAATGGCAGAATCATTTTTATTTCTCTCGTGAAAAAGTTTGATGAAGAAAGCGGCTAAAGATTGTGTCATGATCACTGTAATCATATTTTAATGAAACGCATTAATGGAGGGTATCCGATACCGTATACTCTCTGGTATCGATTGAAGCCGATACAAACTCTCCTAAATTTGCGCACAAAATAAGAGTTTGAACCAGCCTGTGAGAGAATTTTGCACAGGAGGTGCCTTTGAATTTCCTGTGCTATTCCGCTTACCCTGTATATAAAAGCATAATGTATATCTCACACAAATTTACAGTTTTTTTCCACTGTTTATGAAATGTACTCTACGAAACAAGAGAAAAATTCAGTCTTCCTTTTAGAAGCCCAAACGTTAATCAGAATTAGATTTAATTATAAATTAAGCAAAATTTTAGCGTTTTCCACGACATCTTCCGAAAATATTATATAGCAAAATTTTGTTAAAGCCATCTTAAATTTCAAAACATTGCCTTTAGAGTGTTAACATTTTGCCCCCGTCATGCAATTTTTCCTTAATTTTAAAATATTTTTTTGATTTGCAACATACATTTCATTGTTTTTATTAAAATCATTGCTTCATCAAATATCTTAATCACACTATCTTTTTCCAGTGACAAAGCTATGATTTACTTAGTTTGTTTTCTTTGAAACCTTAATTATATTAACACCAAAGTAAATTTCCACATACCCTTAGTTATGTATTAAACACTTTTTAAAATATGTCTCTCAACTGAAATTCATTGAACATAGTTTTTTTACTAAGCAGTCCTAGAACAAGATTTGCATAGAAATTCCCGGCTAAGTTTCAATTTCCATATAATTCATGTTTTCAGTCTTGTCTAAAAACAAAGATTAAATTCTAAATACTTGCGCTTTCAGTATTAATGTTTTAACATTGGGACATTGGTTACAGTACTCCCTCCCCCTGTCTTCGTCGAAGAGGACATGGGCAGGAATGGGAGGGGTCTGTGGAAAGATCTACCAACTAGCGCCAACGCAGCCAGGGGAACCGACCTAGCGTCCTCGGGACGTCCAACCCAGAACTTGCAAACTAGGGGCTATGTCAAAACAGTCGCGTGCCCGTCGTCATCACTCTCTGTACATCACCCACCCTCGCTGGGCCACTCCCGCACACGACCCCACTGGGCCGATAAAAACACTGCCCTTCCGGGCAGTCAAAAACGTCGTCACCGACCTCTTTGGGCCCACGAAAAAGACTTCAACCTGGTTCGGGTTGCCATATATTCTACACTTTTAAAACAGCTAATCACCGCCGAGTCATAGAAACAAACACTACGTAAAGACAGCAAGCGATGAAAAACATGCACAAAGAGGTGTTTTTTTTTTGTGCCAACAATACAGAGAACCAAAAGAGAACTCTCCACTTCTAGACAGAAGGGTACGCATGAGATAGAGTACTCAACAACGAACTGGCGAAACTAAGAAACCAGAGGAGAAGTACCCCCAGGACAAATCTGACTCATACAAGCACATCTAGGCACACCCGCACAGGTTTTTTTTTTAGAATACAGAAGGAAGACGGGATTTAATTTCTTCACATGCCCGTAAAAATATAGGGCACTTCCTCGAGACCGCAGTATGCGTGACCTGCAGCCTGGGTCCATTTCGATTGTTCCTGTTATATTCACAGCAATTACGACACTTAGATTGGGTTTCCAAACAGGTTCTAAAAGAGTGGGTCCCCTGGCAGCGTGAACACAACTCCTCAGGAGCCCTGCAGCGTGACTGCGTGTGTCCGAACTTAAGACAACGAAAACATTGTACAGGGTCCGAAAAGGCCCTAAATCTCAGTGATCCTAATCCCCAATGAAGTCTATTGGTATTATGGAGACAGTGATAGATAACAGGATCTATCGATAAAACCCAATGTTGGGCCGAACCCCGGCCTTTGCGACGAAAGAGGACCGAAAGTCCCCCCTCCAGGAACGAGTTAGACACCCTTAATTTCTCCAAGAAGCTATGCTCCTGCTCATCGCGGTCACCGGGCCCCACCGGGACATCATACACCAGGATCCGCGGGTTGGGCTTCCTGGGGAACCGTGCCCGACAGACCCCATTTAATTCAGAATGTCCATTAATATGGGACTCCAAAAGGGTAGCCATTTCCTTTGTTTGCAATGTGACCAATACCCCACACTCAGCAGCTGGAGAACAGGATAAAACCCGGAGGCCAAGCTGCTGAGGGCGAATATGTTCTTCCAGCAGAGTCCTAAGAGCCATAGAGGAATCAAAAGAACCCCCCAGTGGCTGCACCAACACAGTAGGCGACTCTGGTCGCGGCTTCAATGCTACACGTGAACCTTCCCGGCCCGGAACAGGCGGAGGAGGATGCAATTGTGCAGCCGGAACTCCAACACTAGCAGGGATACGAGGAATAGAAGAGACAGACGTCGACGGGACAACCATAGGGGAAACAGCCAAGGGCGCCATCCCCACAGGGCGATTACGCCTTCGAGGCTTCCTACGTGTTCGTTTCTCAGGAACAACCTCCATTGGTGAGGAAACAGGACCCTGGGCTCCCACTGAGAAGAGAGGTGCAATCACCGTCGGAGTGAACGAGGGTTGCGCTTGAACCGCTTTATCCACTCAACTGGCAAGAGACTCAAGTTTTTGAAGTCGACTATACATTTCCTCAAATTTTCGAAGTCGAATATGCATGTCCTGAATAGCAGGGCTAATATGTCTTAAATAATTGTTCACGTCATCAATAATACCCGCAGGCGCGTCCTTATATCGCAAATAGATATTCGTCAACCTCTGCAGCCAGGGACAAATACCCGTTTCGTCATAACTAAAGGCCTGAGACGCAAATTTATCCCCAGGGAGAATTCCGGAGGGTACTGCAACGAGATCGGAATTCCTCCAGTGGGAGGAATCTCTCCATCAGAATCAGCCTCTTCAGTGGATTGCGCACACTGAGAATCACTAGCCAGAATCGTTTCATCTTCAACAATCGTATGGTCCGAATCAGAACTGGAGTGCGTAATCGACAGGGAATCGACAGCACTCTCAGGGTCACTCTTGGAGACTTTTTTATCCCGGCCACGAGCCCTTTCTGGCTTCCTCTTACACCCTGACAGAGCACCCACATCCATTGCATCCCCTGTGGGAGATTCCAAATCAACCGCCCGATTGGAGGACAAACCCCCAACATCACCAGTTGTCAACACCCCCACCGATAACGCCGGAGGTGTCGGTGAAACCACTTCCTCTGTCCCCTGGGGAACAAAACTGTCCATTACCCTATCCGGAAGTGTACTCACGTCCCAATCCACCGTCGACGTCCCCAAAGAAGGTAGACCTTGAGGATCCGCCAAAGGAGGCTCGACCCCTGGAACCAGAGGCGACAAAGGAGCCACTCCAGAATCACCCATAGCCCGAGCAGCTGCCAGACTGCCTGGGTAGGGCGTATCTCCCCAAGGAGTCCCCGGTGGCACACCCTTCCGTAACCCGAAGCCAATATAACCAGTACCCGTATGCACAGGCACCGCAGTGGCTAAACCTTTATCAACAGGACCATCAACAGATGTCCCTCCCTGTGGCAATTCAAACGGATTCGTCTGACCAAATATATAAGGCAGCGCTACCAAACCAGGAACAGATGGCACAGAAACCAGCCCCTTTGATGCAGAACCACCTGCCGATACCGATATCTTCTTTTTCGAACTCTTAGGAGCAACAAAATCCTCCGCACTCCCCATCCGGGAGGAACCAGCCGAAGCTACAGGCTTCTTACCTTTACCTTTCTTAACCTGCTTCTCCAAACCAACCAAAGAATCCGAACAAAGAGCCTTATTCGAAATTTCCTTGGTTGTGGCCATGATTCAAACTAAAAGGAGGGGGTTGTTCTTCTTTTTACGGAAGATGAAGCCAGAACCCGCCCCATTCCTCTGGACCCGTAGACAACGACGGGCCCCTGGAATCTACAGGGCCCTTCGCCAGATTAGAACGCCCCAACGTGCTCCTCCCAAGCACTGGTCCAGGGCCTCCTCCGGACCGTACTCGCGCGCGGCACGGATTCAACCCTGGAGGATTTCTCGAAGGGGTCTACTCTAACCCAGCCCGCAGTACCAGACGTCGCCCCTTCTAAGAGCAAGGGCGCAAAACAGGTACCAGTGACACCGCGCCACTCCGAAAGGCTCCACCCAGTGCACCGACATCTCCGCTCTGCCGAAGGGCCCGGGTCACCCCGGGGTGTTCCCAACAGTGGCAAGAGATGCTTGCCATTGAAGGCAGGCGCACCAGGCTTCCTCTTTCTCGGTTTTGACAGTGTACCAGCCACCGCCCCGAGCCAAAAAGCAACAGGACGGAATTAAACTTAAATGAACCAAAGCCGGACCTAGGGCCTAAATTAATCCCAAAACATGTAAGAAAGAAACCCAGATCCCAGAGGCAGGCAACAAACCAGTGACTACAACACCAGCCAAAAGTCACCTCCTCCGGGTCAAAACTGCAAAAATAACCCTAGGCCCTCGAAAAAAACCCCAAAAAAGTTGCCTCCCAGGGGGTGCAGCCAACTTCATAACCCGAACAATGGGTCCCAAGGAAAAAACGAAAAACCCAAAAAAAGGGAGTAACGAAAAAATTGGGACCCATCGTCCGAAACATCGCCACAACTTCTACATACTCGCAAAGAAAGAAAATACCAACACTACTGTCAAACAAGCAAGCAATATAAAATCCTAAAATCAACCAGGACTGTTAACTGAAACTGTAACGGTAAAAATCAAGCAATCAAGCAATCCGTAAAATAAAAACAATCAAGCAAGCAATTATGCCGATTATGCCGACAATTATGCCGACAGAGAAACATCGTCGGGGACGCATCCCCGACTACCACATACACCCAGACAACAAGTTGCGCACACACCATCATCAAACAAGCAAGCAATAAAATTGTCAAAAACGGAATAAAATAAGCATTAACCAATAGCCAGCTTTGGAATGTCCAAACAATCAAGCAAATGATGGCTTCACCCAAGCAATCAATCAAATCTTGTGGGAACACCGACGGCGCAACATCGGCGACGATGTTCGCTCCATCGGGGATGAGGGCCTTTAAAGTCAAAAAGTGGGTCAAAGACCCCCCAGAGGACGTCCCAAACCAAGTATTTTCAACTAGGCCCCCATGTTTACCCCATAAATTCAAAAAGTTGCACAAAAATGCAGGAATAAGAACAGTAATACAATGAAAAGGTAAAAGTCGCGCAACATGGTCACGTGACCGAGTGCCGACAAGAAAAACAATATGGCGAAGGGGGCGTTTTCCATCACCGCCATTTACAAATGCACTATACCATTACATGCATACAATATAAATAACGGAAAACCAACAAAAAACCCACAGTGACCTGCACTGGGCTAAAAGAACATTATATGAAACATTACAACATCATAATACCATCACCACTACAATGCTTTATAAATATCAATGCAACGAGACAGGTGGGTGCACGCGGAGCCAGGAGGATCCATAAATAGAGTCCCCGGAGGGAACCAAGCACCCAAAAAGCAAAACAAAACTTACCCCTCAGTAGAGGGACGGTGGGGAGTAATCTCACCCCAAAATAAAGGGACCACCTCCAGGGAATTCACTATATCCAGGATCCTCCATGAGAGCTCAAACAACACGCAACCACCCGCTCGCCGCCATTTTTAGTAGAGCTAATGTTTTAACAGCCTGGTAATCCAATATTCTACTGGTTTCCAAGGGCGTCTATTCTATCAATCTTTTATTAATTGACTGAGCGATGCAAGGTCTCTTTCACTCTGCGTTACGCCTCTCATCTCTGTTTGTTTGTAAATGTTTTTGTTCTAAAGTAATGACCAAATATTTTTTTTCGAATTTCTCAAGAATATTCTTTAAATCATTAAACTTGACGTATGTGCTTTAATATTTTTTTTATTACGCTTTAAGAAGATTACCATCTTAATGGTATCGTTTCATGTAGAGTTCAGCTTTTTACAAAGATTCTATACCAAATGGAACTCCTTTATAATGTTTCCAAAAGTGCTGATAATAGAAAATGATATTTAACTCTAATTTATTATTTTTGAAACGAACATTACTAGCCTAAAATAAAATCAAAATTCTTTTTCTCTTAAGTAAGCTAAGAATTAGAATTAATATTTCAGATTCTGATATGATGGTGCTAAGAATTCACTTCATGTAATAGGCCGTAACTTACAATTTATTACCATTTAACGATTTTAATCCATTTTGAAACTCGCTTCAAGATGTGTCTTCAAATTAGTCATTTTCAATAACAGTCACATTAAAGTGCACAAAAAATAAATGCATTTAATATTTTCATGAGATGGAATCCCAAACCGCGGGCGAACAATCACAATGACTAAAATTTAAACGCTTTAACATAATTTCAAGATATTTTCAGTTTATTATTTTAAAACTCATTAAAATTTGGAAATTCAGTCAAAATCACAATAAAGCCGAATAGACTCTAAAAATTATATATTACACTCAATTATTGAAATTATAAAATACCTGGCATAAATATTTTCATAAAAGCATAACAGATGGTGGCTTATTATTTGTAAGTAGAGAGCAGATTGTATAGGTTCTTTCTTGTGTTTCTTGTTCTTTCTGGTAAAATTAAGAAAGGATATTTGAAGCCTTTGCAACGACCTTGATTATGTGCATTCATGTTCCTAAAATTATTAAGGAATACCATTTCAGTAAATTGAAATTTTAATTAATTATATATTTCAGTCCTTCTTATCTGGCTCCTGAAATCAGGCAAGGAAAGCCTTACGCAGCCATTCCAGCTGATGTTTGGAGCACCGGCGTCAGTATGTTTGCTATAACAAATAATAGTTTACCATTCACGGCCTTAGACCCCGAAAAGATATACCAAGACCAGCTCTCATCCAACTGGGATTTTCTGCCGAATGTTAAAGAAAAACTCAGCAGATCAGCAAAAGGGGTTATCAGCAGAATGTTGAATCCAGATCCTAGGAAAAGACCGTCTATGGACGATGTGATTAAATCCAATTGGCTCAAAAATAAATGCCATTGGTAAATTTTAAAGTTTTCGGAAGAATTAATTTTGAAATAAAAAATTATTGTTATTGATTTAAAGAATTAATTATTCATAATTGATTGTTATTTTAATTTTCTCATCCAGAAATATTGTTTCAGATATAAAATTGGCAGTGTATAGAAGACAATAACAATTGCCTCTCTTTATATATTTTAAATTGGTCGTAACATACAAATTCATGTAAAGTTGAACGCGATTGAAAATTTCTAAAAAGTGCTAGACACAGTGAAAAAATTCCAAGTTACCAATAACAAATAAGATGTCATAATTAAAATGGAATGCATTTTCTAAAATTCATTCTTTTACTCCCCATTGGGAATTTTGGGTGCAACTGGTCTGATGATTGCATACTTGAAAGTCTCTAATAGAGTAAAGAACTGTCCATGTACTGTGTATATTTTATTCCGGAAGAAGTCGTCCAACAAGTCTCGGCCAACTGAGATTTGAGCGTTGTGGTTTGTCTTATACATTCTCCTATAGAGACAGATGCTATGACAGAAATACATTTTGGTAACTTTCATTATTATATATATCATTATTATATATATTTTTTTCTTTGGACAAAACCCAAAGAAGAAAACCATGTAAGAATAAGCCCTTTATGAGGAAAAAATTTTGAAGAGGCTATTTCTTACAAAATGGGAAAAATAAAGGAAGGACTGAATTTTTTTCATAAAATTTATTTACTAAATTAAGTTTGTATGGATAACAGAAACACATTAATTTAGAAACATGCACAATTTGTTTCGGTGGTTTGGCCAAAGAGTTCACTTTATTAATTTAACTAGCAGAGAATCCTTCTTTACAGGTCTTTTTCAGGTGAAAATCTTTTGCAAGATCGGAAACTGAATTATCATTTATAAATAACAAAATGATTATTAATTTTATTTTATTGTGAGAATATTTTGCCTGACGTTTCGTGTGCAGACATCAGAAAAATAGCATTCACCCTGTCGGCCTCAACCCATTCCCCATCAGTACACATGCATTTTGTCTCTCTAAATCTTCAATCGGTTAACCTGGGTTTCGGTTGCGGTGTTATTTTCCGCAATTTTTTTTGGCACAACTCCGAGTGGCAGCGAAAACTTTTGTCGCCAAGAGATTAAAAGACTTGTAAAAAGTACGCTGCGCTCCCAAAACAAATGATCAAATGTTTTATCACCGCCAAGATGTCTATCTCTTGGCGGCAAACAGTAGTCGATCCTAGGAGGAATGATGCAAGATAATTCCCCAAATTACAGATTTACTCTTTAATCTTGAAATCTAGTGAAATAATATCAGATTCAGTAATTCTGGATTGTAAATCAATAATTGTAAAGTCTAATTTAGCATAGCAGTACTCCATTTTTTGTCTCTATTAGTTTTACATTATTTACCTATAACTTTAAACTATAATATTCATCATCATGTGCCTCATATTTAATAAGGAGAATAGAATTTTTTCAAGCTCAGAAGTTATTCAAAACCCCCAATAAGAAGCCTATTGGAATTTCCTGCACTACAGTCACTTCCTATTGAAAAAGTTTAAAAGCAAGCTCTCAAATCAAGAAGAGTTAGTTGGATTTTGATCAGCAAGCAAGCTGGTGAGCTGATAAACCTCTGAGAGCTGTGTTGAGATTTATTGGTAATCTCTGTTGCAAATTTTTACGAGAGCTGTTTTAATACTTGTGCTACGTTTATTTTCTTAGAATATTTGTAAAATAAATAGCTTTATTTTTTATTCTGCTTATTGGACTGCATTCACGTACACCCACAAGACAATTTCGTTAAATTTGGTGTCAGAAGTGGGATTTAGATTTTCCTGTGTATGCCTTGGACCAGAGCGATGGATGAAGAATTCGAGATGCTACTCGCCATGATGAAAGAGATGAAAGCTAGACAAGAAGAGATGAAAGCTGAACAAGAAGAGATGAAAGCTGGACAGGAAGAAATGCGATCCGTGCAAGAGAGACTAGAACAAGAGATGCGATCTGGACAAGAAGAAATAAAGAATCAGATGCAGGCACATATCGAAAGACTAGTTGACGAAATTAAGATTCATGTTGTCGGATGCATTGGAAAAATAGAAGCGGAAGTCCAATGTGTGAAAGGAAAAATCGAGAAAGTTGAGAGCGAAGTTCGAAGGAGTAGAGGACAAAGTTCAAATAAAGATCCAGGAGTCAAAGGGCGAAGTTCAAGAGAAGATTGGCAACCTCTAGAGGAGAATAAGTGAACTTGAGGACCGGCCAAACAATTTCCAGACAAGTCCAGAACTCATGTATGCCAGATCAACAGTCAAATCTTTGACATTTGACGGGAAAACATCGTGGACCGTTTTCAAGACTCAGTTCAATGTCGTCAGTCAACTTGTGGCCTCTCTCCGAGGATCAGCGGCGGAGGTTCTTCAAGGAATACCACCCGATAAGTTGACGGACCAGTGACCATCGCGAATGCTCGGGAATCCAGATTTGGAGTCAGCTATCTCACACAGAACCGAACTAACAACAAAACAACAGAAGCAGAGAGAAAGCCTTCAAGTTTTGGCCGACGATGTGGAACGACTTATGAGCCTGGCGTACGCTGAGTGCCCTCTAGATGTTCGGGAAAGCCTAACAGCTCAGTACTTCGTGGATGTCATCAGAGACGAAGACGCGCAGCATTCAACGAGGTTGATGGATGCCAAGGACTTGAAATCAGCTCTAGCATATAGCGTGAAATATGAGGCTGCGAAAATTGTATCGAAGACATCTAGACACGTCAGATCGATAGAGATTGAATATAAAACCAGTAGAGAACGGGATGATAAACTTGAATCTCTACTTAACAGGTTGGAAAAATTATTTAACAGTAGTGTTGCTGGAAAGAGGAACACTCCTCGATGAAACCCGAACGTGACTTGCTGGAGGTGCAACAAAAACGGACACGTACAGAGAGTGCCAGACAATTACTTCCAACCAGGAAAACTAACTTATGGCCGTCTTGCGGGGCGAAGGCTGCCTTTTCTGAATAAAGCCCCTGAAAAAGAACTGAAAGTCTACACACTTTGTGGAAAGAAAAATGGACTCTACTTAGAAGGATCTATTTATGGTATCCCGTGTTCAATGTCAGTAGATACAAGTGCAAACGTCACTCTTTTAAGAACTGACTTGGCCAAGAAAGTGAAGGAACAACTTATTTACATGACTCTTAACATTTCCTTAAACACCGCTACTGGTGAAAAGGCAGAAATACACGGCACACTGAATGAAACAATTGAAACTGGATCCAGAAAATTTCAACACGGAATCTATGTAGCTGATGTCACTGATCCCTGTATTCTCGGACTGGACTTTCTTCAAAAATTTAACTTTAGTGTTTAGTGGAGAAGAACGAGATACGGACAGTAGGAGAAGCAATCCCTCTGTTTTCAGCCAGTGTGCAACATTCTAAGTTATGTTCTGTATTTGCAAAAGAAAGAACCATTATACCAGCAAGATCAGAATGTCTTATATAGGGAGTTCCCGAAATTTCTGGACAATTCAGATATGCCGTAACTGACTTTCCTAGCCTAGCCTCCCAAAAAGTTGTCCTTGTGGCAACTACACACGTTGATTTAAGAAGAGAAGTCATCCCCGTTCGAGTCCTGAACTTGAAAAACAAACTCAAGATTGTGGACAAAGGAGATGTTATTGCGACGTGTGAACCAGTGGTGGATATCTTCGCCCATCCTCACGAGTTTTCTGAAGCACAACATCTTCCGACAATTTTGGAAAATCTTGAAATACTGAATGAAGAACAGCGAAGAGAAGTAGGGAAGTTATTTAAAGAATTTCAGAACTTGTTTTCATACTGTGACGCTGATGTCGGCAGCTGCAATATGACACAACATAGAATTAACACAGGTGATCATCCACCAATTAAGCAATATCCAAGACTCTTGCAAGGAAAGAAGAAGCAGAGAGTCTAGTTAATGAAATGGTTGAAAACGGAAGGTCCTTGGACTTCGCCTATTGTGCTTGTTAAAAAGAAATATGGATCAACACGATTCTTTGTTGACTACAGGAAATTGAATGAAATCACGAAAAAGGACAGTTATCCTTTCCCACGAATAGAAGATGACACCCCGGATGTTTTGGACGGAAGTCAATGGTTCACGACATTGGATTTGAAAAGTGGATACTGGCAAGTTGAGATCCGACCTGAAGATAGAGAAAAGCCTTCACCACCGGACAAGGACTTTGGCAATTTAAGGTAATGCCTTTCGTACTTCGTTGTAACGCCCCAGCTACGTTTGAAAGACTAATGGAGTCAGTATTACGTGGACTATCGTCTGAAGCCTGCTTAATTTATCTAGATGAATAGTAGGAAGAACATTTGAAGAACATCTAATTAAGATAATAATAAGATTGACAAAGAATTCATTTTGGATACGGATTCCAGTAATGAAGTAATAGGAGCTGTGCTGTCCCAGAACATTGGAAACGAAGAACGTGTCATCGCTTACTTCAGCAAGAGCTTGGGTAAGCCAGAAAGAAATTATTATATCACACGTACAGAATTACTGGCCATTGTTAAATCTATAGTGAATTTCCATCACTACCTCTATGGATGGAAATTTCTTCTGCGAACTGATCATGCTTCCTTAAGATGGCTTTTAAATTTTAAGGAACTTGAAGGCCAGATAGCTCGCTGGATCAGAAGACGTCACAAGTATGATTTCGAAATCCAGCACCGCAAAGGGACCACTTACGGAAATGCAGATACCCTCTCTCGAAGACCCTGCAAAGAATATTGCACGAATGCCGAGAAAAAGATCGGAATGGAGATAGATATTTCCGTGAAAGTTATAACAACGACATCTGTATATCCCTGGTCTTAATATGAGATCCAAAAGGCGCAGCTAGAAGTTCCTGCTATTAAACCAATTTTGGGGAAGAAATTAAATTCGGTGGATAGACCATCTTGGCAAGAAATACTTCCGGAGAGTCCTGCAACAAAATGATACTGGGCTCTTTGGGACTACTTCCATCTTAAGGACGGTGTTCTTTATGGCAAGTGGGAGAGTGATGATGAAAGCTCTTGTCGATGGCAACTAATTCTCCCAAAGAGTAGAATTCCAGAAGTTCTGCGAGAGACTCATGACAGCGCAAGTGAGGGCATTCTGGAATCATGAAAACTTTAAAACACGCGAGCAATTTTATTGGGATCGACTTCATGCCGATGTTGAAAAATGGTGTAGAGAATGCCACGCTTGCGGAGCCCGAAAAGGACCTAAAACAAAGACTAAAGGTCGCTTGCAACGCTATAATGTGGGTGCACAATTCGAAAGAATGGCTTTGGATATCCTAGGACCTTTTCCAGTAACAAGAAAAGGCAATCGATATGTCCTAGTATTAATGGACTATTTTATCAAGTGGCCTGAAGCAATTCCCATTCCAGATCAGGAAGCCTCGACTTTAGCTGAAGAACTCGTACGAAGCTGGATTTCATGTTATGGCGTACCTATGATATTGCATTCGGACCTCTTTACTCAGCTTTGAAAGCTTTTGGGGATTCTGAAAACCCGAACGATCGCTTTACATCCCGAGTCCAATGGCATGATCCCGATATTTAGTAGAACGGTTTTAAATCTCTGTCTTTATTTGTTTCGAGGAACCAGACAGATTGGGATACACATTTGCCACTCTTTCTCTTTGCCTATAGGAGCGCGGAACACGAGGTGACCGAATTGACACCAGCGGAAATGCTTTTTGGTCGAACGCTACGATTGCCCTGCTATATTCTCTTTGGACGACCGAGTGAAACATCTTCCTCGCCGAATGAATACATGAAACATTTGGAGGCACGTTTGGAGAGTGTACATGCGTTTGCCAGAGAGCGATTTAAACTGGCCAGCGAACGAATGAAAACGCGTTACGACTTCAGAGCAACAGACCACCATTTTAAGGAGGGAGATCTAGTCTGGATGTATAACCTGAAGCTACGGAGTGGCCTGAATCCCAAGTTACAACAGAACTGGGAAGGACAGTGTACTGTTGTCAAGAAACTGAACGATGTTGTCTACAGAGTACAGAGGTCGCCCAACGCCAAGCCAAAAGTCATCCATATAAATCGGCTAGCTCCGTACAGGGCCACTGATCATAGTTCTATGTAATAAGACAGAGTATATATGTAATAAGATGCAGTCTTTGAAGAAGACAGCAGTGTTACAAATCTATAAAGTTGTTTCCCTGAGATGCTAATCTTGAGATACGACCTGGCTATAAATTTGGCGACTGTGGCGACAAAAGGAATTTTCTAGAAGGACCTCGAACTTTCAATCTATTTCTACTGGCTTCATGAACTTTCTGGAGATTACGTCACTTCCAACGTAATGAAGTCACTTCCTGTTGAAAAATTATAAAAGCAAGCACTCAAGCCAAGAAGAGTTAGTTGGATTTTGATCAGCAAATAAGCTGGTGAGCTGATAAACCTTTGAGCTCTGTGTTGAGATTTATTGTTAATCTCTGTTGTGAATTTTAACGAGTGCTGTTTTAATACTTGTGCTACGTTTCTTTTCTTAGAATATTTTTAAAATAAAGAGCTTTATTTTTTTATCCTGCTTATTTGACTGCATTCACGTACACCCACAAGACAACTTCGTTACAATATATTAGTATGAATTTTATTTTATTACAATAAAAGTATTGTTGGAATTTCAGTATAAAATTAATTTTGAAACGTTAATTACAGTTAGAAAAATTGTACAACGATTAAATTGGTATCCTTAAAAAGATAAGTTTTTGCTCTTTAAGGTGATGTGAAAAAAATTTTCGTACCATAAGTATTTCAGAAGTTATTGGTGAAAACGTCTAAAAATATCTTAATTTTCATTATTTAATTCGTAATTAGCTCCCTCTTGTGCTAATTTATCACTGTACCAAATTTGGTCGTTGTAAGTAGAAAAGTGTAGACGTGTCTACCTTGTCCACACCGACGAAACAAACCAAACCAAAAATAACGGACAAACACACACACATATTTTCATCTATTATGTATATAGATCTAATTTAAAATCAACATCAAATGATTTTTTTCCTCTTCTAAATTTAGTTTTATTAAATTGGCAACAATAAAATTAGTTGTTGTTAAAAGACTTTTATAGAATGCAGCGTTGTTAAATGAGAGGATGAAGTAGTTTTTGGATAAAAACCTTTAATTTTGAGATGGCTTTTTGTTTTCATCAATAATCCCAAAACTTCCATCAAAATGGCGTGTCAAAAAATTGTAAAATACCTATTGTAGGTGATGGAAACTGTTTATTTAGGCCGATAGCATTCTATATCTATGGATCTGAAGGCTTTCATGCCGAAATTCGTGAGAAAGTTTTATAAAACATTTCAACTGGATGGGGTTTATTGAAAGATTTTACAATTTTAGAGGAATCTGTTGTCTACAAAGAATATATATGCTTCCATTGATCTTCATGCAGTATTTAAAATTTTAAAAAGTAGTGGCTCAGAGCCTGGTAGCAGCGAGGTGGTAGGGGCAGTGCTGAGAAAAGAGTGTGCTAACACGATCTGAGGGCGGCGAGAGCGGCTAGTGTTCTTTTTATATTAAATCTTGGGTCTAAAACGAAAAGGTAGACCGCTTAAGGGGTCGTAGTCACGTGATTTATCTAATTTCAATTGAAATTTTACATCTGTAGCAGTCTTGCAATGTTTTGCTAATGATTTGAAACTGTTCTTATGAGGTTTTGTCATCAACGTACGTAAGAAACTGAAAATTAATTACTTGACCGACTACTTTAAAAGGGCTTTTTTAGAATTGAAATGTTCCAGAATTGCTTCTTCAGCTCTGTTAATTGGATACTACATCTTTCAGAAAGTGGAAGTTAGTGATTATGTAAATAGTAATGAGATAAGTTCAACTGATTTATTTTTACTTCCACAGCTGTTTAGTTGGAATCGTATGACTTTGTCTATCCGATAACCGCAGATTGTTTGTAAATCTAATATTGTTTTCAGGGTATATATGCCTGTCTTTATTATATGTATTTTCTGTCTCACTATCACAGAGACATGCAGTAGTTAGATACTTGCTGTAACTTTTCAATAAATACTTCTGGAATTACCTTCGAGAGATTTCTGTGCTAGTAGTAGTTAGACAGGTAATCTAACTTTTGATATAATCTGCAATTATATGTAAGTAATTTAGTCATAATGGTGGATGAAACGTTGCTACCTAGTGTTAAAACTTAAAATACGTTTTAAGGTATGTTCGTCTGAATAAATTACCTTTATCCCATTCCTTTCGTCTTACTTAATATTTGTACTCATCGTTCATCGATATTTCCACACAAAATTATGGGCTTAGTTTCTACTTATAATTTTCTACAAGACTACATGTCATGCAAGAAGTTATCAGCCATGAATGTTTCAACAAGAGTTAGACTCAACACGTTTATGGTCTAAAAAGGGCCTAGTTGGTGTTTCATGCAACGGAACACTGAACCACAAAGGGTTAATCCATTAGGATTTAAAACTTAGATGATATGTCTGCAACAGTGTAGATCGAATCGACTTTCTTTAATCTAACAAAAATAAAAATATTCATCTATTTCGAATCAAGTACTAACAAGTGAATGATTTATTAGCTCATATTAATAATGAATAGAAATTTAAAATAATAAGTTGTTTTTATTATATTTAAACTACAAATAAGGGAAAATTTAATAATTTTATTTAAGATTAAAAGACAATGTGTAAAGAAAACTCCTATTTTCAAAGGAATTCCTTGTATAAACTTGGAGAAGACAAAATATTTTTATAAAACAGATTTAAGAAAATAATCGTTAATATATTCTAATTAACATTTCAAAGTCAGAGAAAAGTGTTACCCGAGATGAAATTAAAATATATTAATTTTATAGCTAATAAAAATTAAAACAGTAAGACAAATATTGCGACATTAAATATATTCTGTGTTTCAAAAGCAGTAATTGGTGAATTTATTATGTGATTAATCGCATTCTTTACAATAATCCAATATATATTCTTTTGCGGCTGATTAGAAATTCTGTAACGGATATCTTTGGGGAGAATAAAAGTTTAAAAAAATACTTCTTGTGAATTTATGCAATATATGTCACAAAATATTCTTTATTTAGAAGAATTTAAGAATTTGTAATTTTCTTTTAAACTCTCCAACACCAATTAAATAGATAAAATTTCAAGAAAAAATGAAGATGCGACTAAAATCAAGCTACATCATGGGCATTGATAACTAATTGTCCACTTCTGTTTCATTACATATCAATTGAAACTGTTTAAGTAGCTTTTAGTCTGCTACAGAAGTAGAGTCCAGTATGTCTCTCCCTTACAACTGCTATAAAAATATAAAATTTTTAATTAAATTAGCACTTAAATATTATAAAATAAAAAAACACTGCAAATTCTAAGAAACTCTTGACTATCTCTCCAACTTTTAGATTCTATTTATAATTAAATGTTTTATTTAGGGTTCATATATTGACACATATATTTTGGTTTACACTTTTCGGCGCATGTTTTTTTAATAGGTAAGAGATTCAATGCAAAAGTATCAAATCGACTAAAGAAATGTCAATTGTAGAGCGAGACTTTATAAAAAGGGCCTGTTTTCTACATCACCATATAATGAAACAACACTAAATTTTTTTCCTAGTATATTTTCAGTTGTTTTGCGTTGAAGTACTAAAATTTCATTTTCAGTCAGCTCTTACTCTGTAGAAGTGTTTAAGAGCAGAGACAAGCTTATATCCATAATGCCCTTTAAATTCCCTTACCTCCTTATATTCCCACTTAAGGGGCACCTAAAATATGGGAAGGAGAATTTGCAGTTTAAGTTAGCAGTCTCGCTTCCCGGTGGGATATAGTAATGGTGGCAATTGAATTACCTCTAGCCGATGACGGGTCGTACCTCTGCCTGAAATGTCGTTTCATGAGCCGCTCTTAATGGGGTCTTTTGTGTGGGGGCCATAGTGCATGACTAATTGTTCATTCAGTTTTTTTCCACAAACATAGGCTGGTAGGAGTTATTTGTTTGTGATTAACCACCTCAATTTGAAACAGATTACAGCTCTAATGTTTAAAGTAATTTCTAGGCATTGTACAGTGGCTATGCGCTGCCCCAGGAGACCGCTTATAGCGGCACTTAGCTGCAAACTGCGGAATGAGAGTTCCAATCTCGAAAAGGTAACGGCATATGGAATAAAAGTCAATTACAAACTTGTAGAACACCATTGATTTAGTACAAAAATGGCACCTTGTAGAAAGTAATGCCAAGAACAGAAAGCTCAAACTTTCATTTATATGCTCGCCATTTCCAACACTTTTACATAACGAAATGTGTTAGAAAAAAATCTCATAATAACAAGATGCCTTTATTTTCTGTGTTCAAACTGCTTTCCGTTAGCATTTTTACCTTTGTTGGAATTTCAAGATGCCCAATTTTTAGCGTAACAGTTGGCATGCTGGACAAGCATCAGTAATTATTGATGTATTATAATACATCGTCGGAGGTCCTGCAATGTTGGTGGAGAGGTTTTATACACTTGCTGTTTGAGGCATAACCACAGGAAAAATTTAATTGGGGTCATTTATGTCCAAAATATAACGTTTTCTACTTTCAACTATTTTTTTTATGGTGTCACAGTTTGGAAATCACGAACAAAAAAATGTGCATTTTAATTGTTCCAGTCTTTTTACTAATGTCCACAAGGTATCTTTTTGCACTAAGCCAATGATGCTTTGAAACTTTGTAAGTGATTCCCCCCCCCATACCGTACGGTTTTCGAAAACACTAATTCCGCAGCTTGCCGCCATTTGACGCTATAAGTAGATCATATACCCCACATTTTTGTACTTAGACACCCTTTTATAATTATAGCCTCGAATTCAAAAATTTAAGTGAGCGTTCAGAAATTTCAGGGGCGTTAATCACCATAGGGGCCCATTGGAATAAATCGATAATGTTCTATAACTTTGTAATTGGCCTTTTTCTACCTTTGGCGTTGCGTTTTCGACATAGGAACGCTAATTCCACAGTTTGTCGACAAGTGATGCTGTAAGTGGTCTCATGACGTAGCGTGAAGCCACTTTACTTTACATAGACACCTCTTTTATGGCTGTAGTCGTTCTGAAATGAAAGCAAAGGAGTGTAAGGGACTTTAGGTGGCACCCTGTATATATATCGGAATATTGGAGATAATGTAAAAATGATCATAAAGACCCATTATATAAACGTTACTAAAATGAATTTAAAGTGAATGCATCATTAAATACAATAATGTATTGTGCTCAAATTCAACGTCTCAGGATTTCCAGCAATGAAAAGTGTTCGGATATTGTTAATTGACTTTAAAAACTGCATTACCGAAACGCTTTTCTTACTTTAGTAATTAACACTGACCAACCAAACTGACTTGCAAATTACAATTGCAACACTAGCTGATACCGCGCAGAGCATCTACGCCGTTATCCGCACATCATGCATTTCCGGCCAAATTGGCGCATTCTGTCTCCGTAGTTGATGAGAAGGGTTAAGGTTCATTGGGGCCGCAGCACCCATAAATCTGACAGATATGGTGTGATGAAAATGGAAAGTATTCCTCTTAGTTAATACATGTGCGAAACTAAGAGAATTTATTAAGGAATATTATTGCAAAGAAATATATGCATATAATCTTTCAAAATTTTTTCCAATTTTCAAGGATTAAAAATTGCCATTCACCATAAACCACCATTAAACTATTAAGTGATACTCAAAGGAAGAGATAATTATGGAAAAAATATGCGTGGGGGGGGGAATTTTGTCACTCGAGTGTCGAACAACGCAACGTTGGATTAGAAATAGGATGCCTTGGCGACTATACCATCAGGACATACATATCGAAAGTAAAACAGGTTCTTTCGTGATTTCGTTATTTACATCGTAGTTTGGGATTTTAGACATTGCTGAATTGGTTGAAATCTAGAAGTTGGTACACACTCTTATCACACCGCCAGATCGCCAAAGCAAGACCTTGACCACTGCACTTCATAGGCACCAAGTCGCTAAAACTAATGCAAATAATGCATGCATTAGCTTTGGTGACTTGGCATAATTTTAAGAATGTGTGCATAATCGTCCAGATGTGGTTGTTGCGGCTTTCTGAAACAAACAGTAATATTGTTGCACAATCAGAATTCATACGCAGAAGAATTTTTTTTAGTCAATTATAGCCAGCAGCAGTCGTAGAGCCCCCAGCATCTCTAAAGAGTAACTAACATGATGCGAATCTTGTTGTTTAGATTTTACTAGTTCTAACTACTTCTTTCTTAGTTATACAACTTTAAAATTTATATAACTGGGTATGCGCATTAAGTTTATTTAAAGGTATATTACATCTAGTGCATGCAACAAAATAAAATTGAAAGTTAAAATCTGCTGTTTATTTCCAAAGAAAGCTTTTTTTATCTTATCTTTAACAACAAAAAATGTGATTGAATGGTTTGATTGAATATAATATAATTGACTAGAATTTCATCACATTAAAAGCATTGTTAAAATAATAGTTAATTTTTAAATTCTTTAAAAACCTGAGAAAAATACCACGGAAACCAAACGTCTTATACGAATGGAAACTTCCTGATATTTAATGCGATGGAAACAGTGTTTCTGGGTGTAAGTTCTTAAGTTATTCCGGAAAAACGGCAAAAATTATATTAATGTCTAATTAATTAAAATTTCTAAAACCGTGGTGCATTAAACATTCAATGTAAGACTGTGAATAAAGTGTCAATGAAAAAAGGAAAACCCTCTTCAAATCTTGATCTTCTCTAAAAAAACAAATAAACTTCTTTATTTTATGAAATTTTTCCATATCATTTGGGAACATATGCAAAACTAAACTGGGACTTTAGCTCAAAATGCACTGAAGAGCCAGAAAAACTGGTACAGGCGTGCGTTTGCAAATAACGGGGCTATGCAACCAATCTTCGTAACCCGATGCGGTCGGCAACGCCTATATAAGACAACAGACGTCTGACAAATGTATTAGATCGGTTCCTGCTTCTGCAATGCCAGGGTATCAAGATTTAAGTGAGTTTGAACGTGACGTTATAATCGGCACGCGAGATATGGGACATAGCATCTCCGAAGTAGCAATGGAATTTGGATTTTCGCGTACAACCATTTCACGAGTGTACCGTGACTATCGGGTATCCGGTAAAACATCATCATCCGGTAAACATCGGAAAAAGACCTTGAAAGAACTGGACCATTGACGTCAGACGCGAATCCTTAAACGAGATAGACGTGCAACAGTTCCTCATATTGCCTCGGATTTCAATGATGGGGCATCTACAAGTGTCAGAGTGCGAACTGTTCAACGGACCGTCATTAATATGGGCTCTCAGAGCCGAAGCCCCACTCGTGTACCGTTGTTGACTGCACGGCACAAAGCTTTACTCTTCTCCTGGGCCGACAACACTACCATTGATGACTGGAAACACGCTACCTGGTCTGATGAGTCTCGTTTCCAATTGTATCGGACGAATGCACGTTTACGAGTATGGAGACGGCATCATTAATCCATAGACCCTGTTTGTCAACAGGGGACTGTTCAATCTGGTGGAGCCTCTGTGATGGTATGGGACGTGTGCAGTTGGCGTGATATGGGACCCCTGATACGTCTAGAGACGACTCTGACAGGTACTTAAGCATCCTGCCCGATCACCTACACTCCTTCATGTCCATTGTGCATTCCGAGGATTGGGACAATTCCAGCAGGACAATGCGACACCCCACGCGTCGAGAGTTGCTACCAAGTGGCTCCAGGAACACTCTTCTGACTTTAGACACTTCCATTGACCACCTAAATCCCCAGAGATGAACATTATTGAAGATATCCGGGATGCCTTGCTACATGCAGTTGAGAATAGATCTCCGCCACCTCGCACTCCTATGGATTTGTGGACTGTCTTGAAGGATGAATGGCGTGAATTGCTTCCAAGATACCTTCAGGCATTAGTCGAGTCCATGCCACATCGTGTTGCGAAACTTCTGTGTGTGCGTGGGGCCCTACACGATATTAGACAGGTGTACCAGTTTTTCTGGCTCTTCAGTGTAATATTGTTAATAATAAGCATAATTATTATGCTTAGCTTAAAATAGCATAATCTAAGCATAATTATCACGCTTAGAATATGTTATATTCTTATTACCATATAATATATATTAAATATAATAACATATATTATCTAATATTAGTTATTGTATTTGCACAATTTCAATATAAATATAACATCTTAATAATTCGCGTTATTTTAATTATACTCTTTATGTTATTGAGCATTCGCAATTCTCTACCCCATTTTCAGAAACGTTCGTTGAAAAATAAACTTAATTCAATTCCTATTTTCAATGAAATCTTTTTTTCAAGCAAAATGCCTTACTTTTGGATTAAAACTATTGGCTTTCTCGTAACGTTCTGCTGCACTTACATAGATATTTTTATATCAGGTAATAAAAAATATATTTAATTTTAAATTTGAAATGAAATAATTTGTATTGTAATATTCGTAACGAATATATATATATATATATATATATATATATATATATATATATATAT